>CM021100.1:596944435-596958192 GCA_007115665.2 Sequoiadendron giganteum
ATAAGAATATTGGTTAGTATTATTATAATTTCTCTAATGATTTTATGAGTTGGGTCAAGTATTAAAAGCCTTGGGACTTTCTCAATGCTTACATTGACTTACCAGATGGTCAAATTTTGTAGTCAATAATCTAGGTATGATGGTATGATGGTAGAACTTGTTTCAATGTTATTCAAATGAGCCAATTTTTTTATGTAATTTAAAAAATAAAACAACTAACCATAACTTTGTACCATAATAATAATTATTTATCATTTCTATACATAAATAAAATAAAAACTATAATTATCCATTTAGTTGTTAAATCATGTTTAATTAAAATGTTGAAACCTTGACTAATAAAAGTCGTTAAATATAACTATCATGGCTACTATAAACTCCTTCTCCATAATCTTTCTACCTAAATATTGAATCCCTACCTACCATAAAATTGCTTCCTCCTATTTAACCTATTATTCTTCTCAAATTAATTTTTTTCTATATCAATTTTTTAAAATATAATAAATGAGAATTTGTGGTACATTAATGCAATATTTATCATTTTTGTTTAACCTCATTTAACAACTTTCTATTTCATTCAATATTTATACTTATATTGGTGAATATGAGTCATTATGTTTACACAATTTTTTAAGAGTTGTGAGAATTTAAATGCTTCATTCAATGATCAATGACAATGTATACAAATTATGAAATGAGTGAAAATTAATTAGAAACGATGTACATTAATCTACATTTTTTATTAAGGGTACAAAGGATTATGAAAAGGTCCAACTGTTTTACAAAGACAAAAATAAATATAATTGTTATCTCTTAAACTTGCACCTGAATTGAGTTGTGGAGCTTAGTTAGCTAGAGAAACATGGGAGAATTCTTGGGTTGTGGGTCACCCAAAAAAGAGAATGAACCTCCAGATAGGCATACTTCGTAGCTGGTTATATCACCTAAACTATTGATTTTTTAGGGGAAAAGGGAGAAGGATTAATTGAAAATGAAATTATCAAGTGATACACCATACTATACTAAGGACCATGAATATTCAGACAAAAGACACTTGTTTACATTTAATGAAACTAAAAACTATACAAATCACTCTTGTATTCTTGCATAATTTTTTTATAAAGAGTCCTTGATGTTCATACTTCTAGAAGGAAAATAAATTCACTGCTAGAAACTATGTTGCAATCCTGACACTAATTATAACCTGCATTAAAATACCATTTTTTCCTGAGGATGCTAAATATGAGACAAAGCTAAAAGGAGAAGAAAATAATACCTCACAATTAACTTGATCAAATCAATGGTGCACACAATAGAGAAAAGACTGAGATGGAAAAGGAACTTTAAAACACTATTATTTCATGGTCTATACTATTATTCATATCCAAAAGAGCTACAAAATATGTCAAAAAAATTCATAGGACTTCAAAAGTCACTAAGTAAAAAATTTGGATAATCAGAACTAACTCCAAATGAGTGAACAAAAATGACAAACAAAGCTCCAAGTGGTTCCACCAAAAAAAAACTCTAGAAGCATCTTGGGTCGGATGCAACAATAAGGCCTAAAATCTAGCCTCTAGATCTCATCCAAAAGAGATCCAAATGAGTGAAAAAGTCAATCTCGACTGAGTCCAACATGATGACACGGACACCTCAAAAAGGATCCATGATGCTCTCCTAAGCTCATAAATAAATCAAAACAACCCCTACATCTTTGGCATGTGTTGAAAACTTATTATCAACCCCCCTAGATACCCTCATGTTTTTCAACTATCTCCAACTCCCCAAGATTCTTGGTATGTCATAACTCAAAGCATATCTCCCTTCCCCTCATGACTTAGTCATATGAGCACATTATTCTACTTTTGCATTTAAAAATAATAATGACTTAAAAAAAGTGATTTATAAAGCATCACTTATATTTAAGAATTTTACAAAGTAATGTAAAACAATGCAAAAATAAATGACCTCCATGTATTCAATCACAGACTTAACCAAAAGGTTTTACTAAGTCAAAAATCCTTATGCATATACATTCCATACAAAGAAAAAAAAAAATACAAGGAACAAGACATAAGTCTTAGCCCACACTATGTATTAGTTGCAATATATTTTTAAATAAAAGATGGCAAAAAATGCCAAACTTCTATCGACCAAAAACTAGGGTTACAAACCCTAAGTAAAAGAAACGCAAAAAAAAATGAATTTCATTTTTGTGAAGCTTCTAGGAGAAACTCAACCACCGCCAACTCCATGCAAGGGTTTTTGGAGTTTCTAGAGGAATTAACCATGATAGCTTTCTACACGAAAGAGGCACTTCTTATGTAGATCTTCATAACGCAACAATGGTAAGTCAAAATGCGTACCAAACATGAATAAAAAACTTCAGTTTTTCTTGTTTTAGCTTCTTTGGGCGCAACTCCTATAGCCCTACTAATGCATTTCGCTTTGTTTCACTTTTTTTTATCAATATCCTCTTTGTTTGGTCGCCATGGAAACCCATCTTCAAACCTTGAGAACACATTCAAAGACAAATAAATTTGGAGAATAAGAACAAAAGAAACAGCTGGGTAAGCCTTTTAGATACAAAAAATTAATGGATATTCCACATTCTTCTTCTTGTGTATTTCATTGTATCCTCCTTTCATTTCTTGTAGGAAAATGTTTACTCAAGTCAAGCCTGTAGCAAAAATACTGATCATGTTTTATTTTTTCCTTATTCCCTCTTGTAAATGAGAATTCTTAAGCATTATCTTTGTATTTACTTGGCATTAGAAAAAGGAAACTTGAGTTACTAATATACAGGTAAATCCATTCCAATGGTCACAATCGTGTCTATCATAGATGCCCAGAGATCATGTCCTTCACTCATGTCACTTTTCATGTTTATGGTCATGACATCTTTACAAAATACAGAGGTATTTTGGAATTTTTTGGCCATGGCCATATACTTTACAGGAACTTGCTATTTCTGATTTAAATAAAAATAGTGATATAAAGGGCTTCTCCATCCTTTTAATTTTGAAACCATATTATGATTGTTTCATTTCTCTAGATTTATATGAGCACATGGTTTCATTTGGTTCTAAACCCTAGCTCAAGGGTTTCCATTATTTTCTTTCTTTTGTGCACAATCTTCCTCCTCTTCTTGAGAAACATGAGCTTTGAAAGAAACAAAAATGATTAAAACGTTTGATTTTCCTATTTATGTTCTTATTTTTACATTCTCTGATAAATGCATTCTACATTCAACCCTAATAAAATAACCAAGGTCATGAATTTTCTTTGGCCACCACTAGAGAGCTAGGCTTGAACCTTGAGAGAAAAAAATAATGGCTAAACCCACATCCATGCTTGTTGTAGGTGATGAGAACTCTAGCTTGGTCATTCTTTGAAACTCTATGTATCCCTAACTCTACCCTTGGAATTTCATAATTAATAACCACTTATGGATGTGAGGACTGCCATCTGGTTATTCATTATTTTAAGACTTGAAGTTTTGTGATGATTTTCTTGTAATATTCAAGGCATCCATGAGTTTAACTTGAATTTCATCGTGACTGCCCACTTCTCCTGCAACTAAGAGACTCCAATCACACTGTCATGCCTATGATTATATGAGATTGTGATTTTTTATCATTCTACCCCTTATGTGATGCCATTTCCATCCTATTTTTCATAATAGCAATATAAAATTTCATTAGTATAAAAATAATAATAAGCTCCCTCTATATGGGACTCGTGATATTCCTTGTGACCTCATAATGGTTATAATGCCAAGAGAGGTGAATCCCTCTACTCTGTAAGGTTTGAAAGACAATCCTAGATAGTCATGACTACTCACACCTATGCATTGATCTAATCTTTATCTTGGCTTTGAGTATATCAAATTGTCCCTTGCACAAAATTTTACCCTAAGGACCTAGGGTTTACAACCTTGTGTTGTTGCTTACACTGAGGTGACTTCTCTTTTTTATCCACAAGTATGCAACTTATCATACTTTAATAATTATCCTCGGCGTCTTGATTTCTTACTATCCTATGATAGCATGTCTTAAAAGTGTAAAAACATATATGGCTTTTAGGTTGTCTTTCTTAGTTTTCTATGTTTATGTATTTTTGTTGACCTCACACTTGGCAAGCACCATCCATGCTTGATCTTCTATATTATTGTCACACCTTATTTTGTATGTTCCTTCCATAGAAGCACTGTTATATTAGTATCACTATTATTTATGCTTGTCTCCTTTATCTTGATTGATATTCAAGATCCTGAAAGCATAAATGAAGAGATACTAATCATGAACTAGCTTCAGGTGCACATTAAAAATTAATACCCTTTAATAGACCTCAATTCACTATTGCAACAGTCTTTTAAAAGACTTTAGATAACTATCCTCATGCCTTTTCTCTTTTATTCCAATACATTGTAGCCTTAATTTTTATTTTCATTCATCACCTATAGCTATTCAGTCACTTAGGATGACAGTCATGAATCCTCTTTAAATTGAGCATTTCCTAATACACTCTCCTACTGTTGACATCTGATTCAAACTTTATGGTTTCCTTAAATAACCATATGTCACTTAAAAGAATGACTATTAACTCACTACCATAAATGATATGTAGTTGTTTGAATGAATCATAAGTGATGAACTATTTGATGAATTATCCTCCAATATCCCATTAAAACATAACAAGGCAACAAACTGGGTTCAACCCTTGTTGGAGCCACATTTAACTCCACATTCTAAAATTGAATGAACTAAAAATACAACATAACATTTCCTATAGTTGCACATAAAGCAAACAAGTTAGAAAAAAATGTGCATGTCTTAGATGAGTTTGATGACTTTGATGGTTCTCCAAGACACCTAAAGTATGCATTGCTTGTTTAATACATTTGAAGATTAGTATATACATGCATAGGTGTTTGTTCATGTAGTTATAGACTTTTCATTGCTTAGACCATTTCTCTAACACCATTTATTATTACCAGATGCAGGAACTAGGAGTGATATGGATCGAGGAGGACACAAGAAAATGGAGATAGATGCAAGCAAGATGACACACCTTGAACCGGTCATTCTCAAGCAATGACTGGTTTCCCTCCTTACATGCACATTAATTTTATTTACTTATCCATGTATATATTTTTCTTTATTTGCATTGAATAAGTAAAGTCAATCTCACGGCTTATGTGAGATAATGTACATCTTTACATTCAATAAAGATTACTTCTCGATTTCAAAAAAGATTTGTGTAAATCCTTCTTATGTTACATGCATTTGTATGAATGCAGTAATTTATAAAAATGTAATCTTTTGAATTATTTCATTTATGCATTTGAATGTAATATAAGGAAGATTAAAAAAGAACCCTTATCTCAATTTAAAATCAACAAGCTCTACCTGATTGAGCTATAAGTGAAAAATGGTAACATTTTTGGTGACATTTGTTGCATGTTTTCTTGCTAAAAATCTTGACCAATTGCCGAGACCTATCCTTGGGCACAAAGTCACTCAAAAACTAGGCTCATAACGTAGAAAACAGACTTGAAACTTTTGTAACTCAGATTTGATTACATGAATGAGACCTTGACACTTAATGAAAAAAAAACAAAAGAAATGAAACTATCTAGTTGTGCAAAAACAACACTTAGGGAAATAAAACTTGCATCTAAACTATAAAGCAACAACACTTATTGAAAGAAGAAAATCTAACCTAGTATATACAAAGGTAGATTATACCTCAAAACAATTTTTGAGGTTAATCCCATTAACTGGGATAGGAAATATTTCTCCATCCATATTTGATAACTGGAATGCATTGTGCACTTTGCATTCAGTAATAAAAAATGGGACACTCTGGAAGTTGTCAAACTTAGTGTGCTTACCTGGCCTAATTTTTAATTCATCTCACTTTAACACATCGCCTTCTTTGAAAACTCTAGGAGTTTCTTTCTTATCAAAGACTCTCTTTGTTTGGAGCTGATGATACTCCAAAGAATTCATTGCATTATCTCTTATCTCTCCTAGCTCCATGATCTCAACATATCTAACAAACATTGGGTCTTGTTCTTCAAACATATCCATTTGATGCACAATTTCTAGAGCTGGGAGCTCTACAGATAAAGGCAACCTTGTCTCCTTTCCATAAACCTGTACATATGGAGAATTTCCAATTGACCTCTTAGGAGTTATTCTATCTTCCCATAGAGAAGATTTCAACTTGGTGTGCCAAACTCTTTGGTTATTCTCCATAGTTCTTTTAATAATCCTGATCAAATTATTGTTTGTACTTTCAGACAAATCATTACCTTGTGGGTAATAATTTGAAAAGGTATTCAAGTGAATTTCATTCTTAATAGTCCAATCACTCATTCTTAATCCAACAAAGTTAAGGAATTATCTGAGATAATTGAGTCAGATACTCCAAACTTGGTTACTATATCTTCATAAAAGCTCATAACAAAAGATTCATTAGCTTCCTTCAAAGCCACTGTCTATGTCCACTTTGTAAAATAGTCAGTTGTTGTAAGTACCCACCTGACTTGCACTTGAAGGTGGATTTATTGGTCCAATAAAATCAATGCCCCATCTCATGAAGGATTGTTAAACCTGAATTGGTTGCAAAGGAAAAGCTAGAAGCCTCTTTTTTCTTGCAAAAAGAGCAAATTTAACACATTTTCTTGCCCAAGCATGAGCATCCTTAAACAAGCTAGGCTACTAATAGACAACTCTCATAATTTTCCATGCAGTTGTTCTTGGGGAAAATTGAACCCCTATAGTTTCATCATGGAACTCACGAAGCACCTTTCTTGTTTGATCAGTGTCAATACATCTTAGTAGAACACCATTTAGATCTTTCCTAAAAAGAATATTATCGATCAAGACATATGGAATAGACTGCAACCTAAAGTATCTTATTTTAGATTTATCTAGACTTGGTGGACATTCACCAGTCTGTAGAAAATGGGTCATGTCCTAAACCCAACCCACATCTAATACAAGAGTAGTATTTGGAATCTCATTATCGCTGACCAAAATAGTCTTTGATTCGGATTTCAGTTCTATTTCAAGACTTGAATCCAACTGTTCATGGATTCCTCTACCTCTGAAAAGCTTTGTGATTTTGATTTCAACATCAAACTCCATAACTCTTTTAATCCACCCTACTCTTTTCTCATTCAGGTCTTTTCTCAATAGAAATTATTTTACACTAGGATGTGCAACCATAACATGAATCTTATTGTTAGATATTAAAGGCTTAAACTTATTTAAGCTCCTGATCACAATAAGAACATATTTATCAACAAAAGTATATTTCTGCTCATAATCAGCCAAACCTTGATTGAAAAAGGTTAGAGGCTGCTCTAGATCACCATTATTTTTCTAAACCAGCATAGCAGAAATTTAACCTAAGCTACCAAAAGCATACAAAGTGAAATATTTTGAAATTTTTGGATTTACCAGAGTGGGAGTTGATGCTAAAGCCTCCTTGATTGCTTCAAAACTATATTTAGCTTCTCTAGTCCAACTGAAAAATTGCATTCTTCTTTAACATGGCTATCAAAGGCTGTAAAATATTTGCAACATCAAGGATAAACCTTCTAAGAAAATTAATTTTACCTAAGAAACTTTGCAACCCTTTCTTATGATTGGGTAATAGTAGCTCCAAGATAGCTTTGACTCTTTCAGGATCAATGGACACTATGTGTCCAAGAATATTGCATTCATGGACATCAAAGATACTCTTCTTTGGATTGAGGGATATACCAAACTCCCTACACTTTTCAAATACCTGTTTCAAATAGGATAGATGCTCATCAACATTCTTAGAGAATACGGTGACATCATCAACATAAATGAGGACAATCTTATTTATTAAACTTTGGAAATTCATGTCCACAACCCTCTAAAATGTGGCTGCAACATTAGATAAGCCAAAAGGCATTCTGTTATAGGCCATAGTGCCCCACTTTGTTGTAAATTTAGTTTTAAATTGGTCTTCCTCTTTGACCAATACTTGGTTATAACCAAAATAACCATCTAATAATAAAAATCTCTTTGAACCAACAATTACTTGGAGGATCTGCTCCATGGAGGGCAGTGGGTAATGATCTTTCAAAGAAGATATGTTAAGATCCCTAAAGTCTACACATAGTTTAATCTCTCCATTTTTATTTCTAACTGACACAAGGTTAGAAACCCACAAAGTATGTTTAATAGGAAATATGAGAACCCCCTCAACTAGTTTTGTCGGCTCTTTGATCATGAGAGGCTCTAACTTAGGGTTCAAAGGCCTCTATTTCTACCTAACAAGCTTAGCATCAGGTTCTAATTCTATGGTATGCTAGGCAATATCGGGATCAAATCCTTTTAAATTTGAGTACTCCCAAGCAAATACATCATGAAACTCTTGACATAAAGCAACACAAGCCTATTCATCTTCAGTCGAACAAATCTTACCTATCTTCAAGAGCTTACCTTTAAAAATCTCCAACTCTTCATAGTGCTCTTCTTTGATCTGTAAACCAACTTTAACCTTCTTAGTTTGATCATCAATGTTGAAAATTGACTCCAAAGTGACAAGAACCTTGGGTAACTTGTTTTTCTTCAGCTATATGAATTGATCATCATACTACTACATAATATTTTCTTGATTTACCACAAAAAATTGTTCTTCTTCAAGTAGAAAATATAGAACCTGCTCATCACTATCAAACACTTGCCAGTGCATGTTGTTATCAGGAATCGATGGCCTGACTACAACCTTCACATTTTGTTTTATTTTATCCTTCTTTATATCATTGGGAATATCAAATTGTGCTCCAATGGTTGCAATCCTATCCGCATGTTTGTTCTTATTTTGGGAACAAAAACCAAGTTAAATGCACTAAACTCTTCTATCACATCCCATACCCTATTTCTATATGACTTCAAGGCATAATTCTTGGCAACACTTAGGCCTCTGACCTGATTAATAATCAGCTCACTATCTCCATAAACCTTTAGATAGTTCACTCATCTTTTCCTTGCCCATTCTAGACCTTGAATAAGTCCTTCATACTCAACAGTGTTATTAGAGCATGCAAAGGAAAAATGAAATGCAGAAAAGTATTTATCACCTTGTGGGGACACAAGCATTGCACCCCCACTAACTCCATTCTTACTCTTGGAACCATCAAAAATATTTCCCAAAGCTCATCATGTTGCTTTAACAGCTGATCTATACTCTTTTCAAGGTTCAAAATTTTTGCATCAGGTTCATGTAGCACATAGACACCCATACCAGCATCCAGAATATGATCCTCGGGATTATCCATCACATATTTTGATGCCCACTTGTGTAACAACACATCTGGTAACCTTTTGCTTGCAACTCTTGAGCAACAACAAGCTCACTGTTATAAAAAACAACACAATTTGTGTCTACAACACTAGGAACAACATTAATCACACTTGGATTATAAGTTTCTATATGATCCTTGGCCAATTTCTCAGACTTTATGGTAACCTTAGTTCCATATCTCATTCTAAATAACATATGCGACTAGTCAGAAGATACATAACCTCCTATTTTGGTTGCAAAGCCTCTTGACAGACACAAGGCAAAGAAAGGTGGTAGATCTATGACACATATGTCTTGGGGAACTAAAAACATTGGGCAAGCATGGAGTGTAAGGCTTAAACCATTGATGACACCTATGGTATTAATTGAGGTTCCATCTAACTAGACAACTCCTTTCTCCAAAGGTTGATATTTTAGTCCTAGCCTATCTGCAATCTATTTTGGCATCACAGAGCTACTAGCCCCACTATCCACCATACAATTATGGACTAATTTATCACCTATGATCAAAGAAACATAAAATATAGGTGGTTTGACATCCTTACCCATTTCTTTATTGGGTTTTTTCTTTTCTTGAGTTGTGTTTATGAAAACAAATCTAGCTTGACCTACTAAAGGCTCATTAGACACTTTTAAATCAGACAGAGCTAACTGTAACATGTCTTTTTGACCTGGGATAGCTAATGAATCCCACATTGACATTGTTAAATTCATCTTTTTCATGTTATCAATAATATTAAAAGGCACAACTGGATTTCCCTTTTGATGGGTCTTTACACCAGCATGATCAGCTTGCAAATGTGGCTACTCCTTAGCATCTCCTAAGATGTTCTTCTAAAAAATGTGAGGCACTTGTGATGTAGATGGTTCAGTTTCTATTGATTTTCCTTTATCAACTATTTTCTCAAGCTCAAGAGCTCTCTTCTTTGCTCTAGTATTTGTTGCAACTGGAGAATCATCTATGTTAACTCCACAAAACTCTTCTCCTTGCCAGTTTAGCAGAGTAGCATCACTTGGAGGCTACTCGTGCTGCTATGGAGATCCATCATTAGGTATTTTTTTTATGAACTTGAAGCACTCTGCACCATTAATTCTTGATTAATAACTCCATTAGAGCATGTGGCTTGATTATGTGGCTAGTGGCAAAGATAGCACCACTCATAGTCTGATACGAGATTGTTCTGAATAGGGACTAGGTCCCTAGCTGCACTAACAAGTACTGGATTATATGCCTGAAAATGCCTTGTATTCACATTTTGTCTTGGACCTTGGTAGTTACCTTGGTATGGCTTCCTATTTCCTTGGTACTACTACTATTGACCTTGATAAGGCTGATTTCCTCCTTGGTTCTGTTATTGATAAGGCTTGTTATGATATTGTTGCTTCTTTAAGCCCACCAACTTGTTACCAAAGGTTTGAAGTAGACTTTTGATCTTCTATAGCTCTTGAGATGAGCTTGGAACAATAAATTCTTGAGTAACAAAATCTTGAACAGTAGCTGGTAATGTTGTTACAACTAGCAAAGGTGTAAAAGGAGGTATCTACAAAGGCATATTAGGTTGAATATCTAGAAAGATAGGCATTGGTGGCCTAGGAGCTATCTTACCAACTTGTATTAAGATATTTTTTGCCCTAATTGCTATCTCATAAGCACCAGGTAATGAAACTCCTCCCATTTATTATATCATGACTGAAATATCGTTGTTGAGAGCTCTTAAATAGTACAAAAAGGCATATTCAGGAGAAGGCCTTACTGTTTCAGGTATCTTGAACCAGGTCTTCTAAAACCAAAAGTTAAAGTTAGACATCTGCTCCTAAGGAGCTCTCTTAACAGTGGTAAGCTACTCTACCAGAGACAAGTGATCAGACTTGTCTTGAAACTGCTTGTGCAACTTATCTCCTAATTCATCCCAATTTTTAATTGTACCAACTGCTAGGCCTCTGAATCACTAAAAATATTTCCCCTTAAATGATGCAGCAAGTAACTTGACAACTACATCCTCCTGAGTTATTTGATGAACACCACACAATGAGGCTACATCTCTTATGTGCTCGATAGGGGTAGTTTGATCCTCCCCAATAAAATTTAGTAGTTTTTTAGAGTTGCTATTGGTATATCATTGTGTTGTGCCAAATTTAATGGACTACCTCCGTTAAATGGCATAAAGGGTTGGTTTCTAGCCATTGGAGGTGGTTGAGATGGATTAGTCTGAGTTTGAACAACAGCTATAGAACTTGTTGAACCAAAAAAACTTTAAAATGTAAATGCAATAGAACCTGAAGAAGTAACAAAAGCAACTTTCTTTGGGTTGCTTGAAGGAGATCTTGTTGCTTTGATTATTGGTGAAGTAGAACGAGTTTCACTTTGCCTCTTGGATGGTCTACCTCTCCTCCTTGGTGGTGAGAAAAGAGATTTAGGTCTTACACCAGGTGGTGTCAACTAAAATCTCTTCAATGGAGGAGTTCTTTTTATTGTTTTGCCTCGTATTTTGGGTGGTGATAGCTGCAAAAACTCAAAATCCTTGGCACTCCTTGTTTGTATTTTTCTCATGTGTTGTAACAACACTGGCTCTACTATCCTATCACTTCACGAAGTCACTAGATATGAAAATGCAACCACTAAAAAGGCTTGAAATTGTTGGTTGCATACCAAACCAACAAAACGTTGATGAACGTGTCGCATCAGGCATGCTAAAAATTGGTATCTCTTAAACTTGCACCCGAACTGAGTTGTGAAACTCAATTAGCTAGAGAAACATGGGAGCAATGTCGGGTTGTGGGTCACCCAACAATGAGAATGAACCTTTGGATAGGTCAGCTTCCTAGATGGTTATATCACCTAAACTATTTATTTTTAAGGGGAAAAGGGAGAAGGATTAAATAAAAATAAAATTACTGAGTGATAAACAAACTATACTAAGGACCATGAATATTCAGACAAAAGACACTTGTTTATAGTGAATGAAACTAAAACTTTCACAACTCACTCTTGTATTCTTGCATAAATATTTTATAAAGAGGCCTTGATTTTCATACTTCTAGAAGGAAAATAAATTCACTACTAAAAACTATGTTGCAATTCTGACACTAATTATAACCTGTATTAAAATAAAAATTTTGCCTAAGGGTGCTAAATATGAGACAAAGCTAAAAGGAGAAGTAGATAATTCCTCACAATTAACTTGATCAAATCAATGGTGCACACAATAGAGCAAAGACTAAGATGGAAAAGGAACTTCAAAACACTATTATTTCAAGGTTTGTACAATTATTCATATCCAAAAGAGCTACAAAATATGTCAAAATTTGTCATAGGACTTGAAAAGTCACTAAGTAAAAAAGTTGGATAATCAGAACTAACTCCAAATGAGTGAAAAAAAATGACTAAGTAACAAAGCTCCAAGTGGTTCAACCAAAAAAAAAACTCTAGAAACATCTTGGGTCGGATGCAACAATAAGGCCTAAAATCTAGCCTCTAGATCTCATCCAAAAGAGCTCCAAATGAGTGAAAAAGTCAATCTTGACTGAGTCCAACATGATGACACCTCAAAAAGGCTCCAAGATGCTCTCCTAAGCTCATAAATGAATCAAAACAAACCCTACATCTTTGACATGTGTTGAAAAATTATTATCAACCCCCTAGATACCCTCTTCATGTTTGCCAACTATCTCCAACTCCCCAAGATTCTTGGCATGTCATAACTCAAAGCATATCTCCCTTCCCCTCATGACTTAGTCATATGATCACATGATTTTATTTTTTCATTTAAAAATAATAATGACTTAAAACAAGTGATTTATAAAGCATCACTTATATTTAAGAATTTTACAATGTAATGTAAAACAATGCAAAAATAAATGACCTCCATGTATTCGGTCATAGACTTAGCCAAAATGTTTTACTAAGTCAAAAATCCTTATGCATATACATGCCATACAAGGAAAAAAAAATACAAGGCACAAGATATAAGTCTTAGCCCACACTATGGATTAGTTGCAATATATTTTTCAATAAAAGATGGCAAAAAATGTCAAACTTCTATCGGCCAAAAACAAGGGTTACAAACCCTAAGTAAAAGAAACGCAAAAAACAAAAGAGAATTTCATTTTTTGTGATGATTCTAGGAGAAGCTCAACCACCACTGACTCCATGCTAGCACTAGTAGAATTTTGAAAATAAATGACTAAGTGACTAAAACTTTTAGTCATGTGACTAACACTAGTAGAATATTGCAAATAAATGACTAATTTGGTCATTAGGTAAAATCAAAACTAAATGAATAAATAAATGACTAATATTAGACAAATAAAAATGACTAATATCAAACAAATAAAATGATTAAATAAATTATTATTACTCTATTATTTTTTCTTTCAAATTTGATCATAATCCATAGAGCTTA
>CM021100.1:597652143-597939899 GCA_007115665.2 Sequoiadendron giganteum
GTAATTCTTCAAAAATTTCCAGAACACATGCCATCACAAAAGACTTTCTTTTTTTTTAATATTTTTCCCAACACACCAAATATCCTTCATGCTTCTACTGTGAAGAAGCTTCTCACTTCTTCCGTTACAACCACAATTTTCTCCGCGTGAATAAATTTCCAAGAAACTCATAAATTCTTTTAACACATGTTAAAACTCAAAAATATCTTTAACAACCAATTTGCATAAAATTCTCCAGATATTTAAAATTAAAAATATTAAATAATTTCAAAATGTTTACCATTTCAAATTTAACTTAATTAAACTAACTTAATTAATTAATAAATAACATAATACTAAGATTATACTATTTAACAATTAAAATAAATAAATTAATTAATTAATTCACACCTTCTAACATTAAAATAAGATTAATTTAATAATCATCTTAAATAATTAAATCCATTAAATTCCCTTTTCCAAACTTTTTAACATAAAAATTCAAAGCAAAATTAAACAACTTTTATAAACAAAACCGACTAGACCCGACGACACACTGAGACTAGGGTAAAGGCTTGACATAGGAATCCTAGCTACTATCTCCCAATCAACATTACCATTGGGCAATGGACATGCTCAAACCTGTGAAGACAAGTGGAGTCGATGTCATGTACCTGAAAAAATGTAAACAAGGCATAAATAGAACATGCATATATACATCATAATAGAACACATCATGAAGAGGAAATTGCAGAATCACAGGGCACTCGCAAGTGAGTGATGTAATTATGTCCCCTTCACCAATACACTATCACAAAACTGACAATTCTAACATATACAATCTACTCATGTGAATATAATAATGTTATTCCAAATAGCCATTATTCTAATCAAAGGCATGTCAAATGATAACATAAAAATAGAGTAACATCACATCATCACATAAAATCCACATCGCTTTATAAATAATGATCAAATAATAAACAAATGTCATAGTATATCAAGTCTAAATGCAACCAAAAAACAAAGAGAAAAATAGAGGGGTGTTACATAAGATAATAAAGTCTCTTCTGAATAAGAGCATATAAGAAGTACCCATTCAATCATTAAAAAACATTGGAGTTCTTCATTTTGAGTGTGGTGAACTAGAATTGGGTCAACAAAATTTTATGGAGGCATTAGGAAATGGCATTTGGGTTGAATTCATAAATAAAATCCCTAGTGCCAATTCTACAATTTTTCTGTGCTCTTTAAGGATATGGTATTCTTTCATTGACTAGAAGAAGGTGGCGTTTCACTTGAGTTACCATGGGATAAAGTCACAACACTATTTAATCTTGCTAGGTTGTTTGAACAACTACATGATACTAAAAAATAAAATCTTTTATACAGGCTAATATTGTTCAAGTTTTTTGATTATGTGGATGCATATCTACATCTTGCAACCATGGCTTAGGCTTGGAATGAGATCCAACAAAGCCTAGAATTGATTAGGGATGCACTTAAGGTGTATAAAAAATCATCAAATGCTTTATCTATGCTTGGAAAAAAGAAACTAAAAACACATGACTAGATTAAAAAAAAAAACCAATTAAAGTTGCACAAAGTGAATCAGATGCAAAGTATTTTTATGCTAACATTTCACTTGGAAATCAAAATTATTTTGCATATTTTCGCAATGAGAGGAGAGATCCAAAGGTGGAGGCATAATATCTTGAGAAGGATGGAGAACTGTATTGTAAAGTGTTGGCACAAAGACCAAGAAATGTTTATGTTGCAAATGGGGCAGCCATTGTGCTAGATGAAAGGGGTCAATTTGATATTACAAAGGAAATTTTTACATAGGTACAAGAATTTGTAGCAGGATGCATCTTTGTTCAGATGCTTGATGTGTGGGTAAATCTAGCACATGTTTACTTTGCACAAGGATAGTTTGCGCTTGCAATGAAAATGTATCAAAATTGTTTAAGGAAATTCTATTTTGGCATTGACACCCAAATTTTATTATATTTAGATCGAACACATTATGAAGTAGAACAATGGAAATATTGTAAAAGAACATTATTAAGAGTAGTAGATTGTAACTACTATAACATATTTTGTGTTTAATAATGTAATGATGGTTTCAAATTACCTCTAAATTTGTTGTAGAGAGCATCCCCAAATACGACTTCACTACAGATGGCCTCACTGACTTCAAATTCATTGCAACAAACTCTGAATTCCTTTCCTTCCTTCTTAGAAGTCTCCAAGTCCTCTCCAAACAATATTTATCACCCATGCAAGTATTTTCTATAACTCAAAATTCCTCAGTGTAGTTTTCAAGTGCTAGGCTAAACGAATAATGATTAGTGTGCAATACACTCCTACCAATCATTTCCCCAAATATTTTTTAAAATTTTGTCTAATTTATATTTGCGTGACTAACTGTTTAGTCATTTTTATTTGTGTGACTAAATATTTTTTTACCCGATGACCAAGTTAGTGATTTATTTACTCCTTTATAACTATGTTGCAAAAATTAGTAGAATTTAGTCATTTTTAGTTGTGACTAAAATTTTTAGTCACCTAGTTACTTATTTGCCAAATTGTAGTAGTGTACCATGTAGCTTTTCAATATTCTCCAAAACATATTTTTTCACTATAATTGTTGGAAAAGGATGTGATAATGCAATAAAATATGCATATTTAGTGAGGTGATCCATTACTGCCATGATGACATTCTTACCATTAGATCTTGGAAGCCCTGTGATGAAATCCATGGAGACCTCTTCCCAATGCCAACTAGGAATAACTAAGGGTTGCAAGAGACAGGGTGTCTTAATTGTCTCCCCTTTATTTCATTGATAAACCAAACATTCTGCAACAAAATTTTGAACATCCCCTTTTAGCCCTTCCCAAAAGAAGTCTTTCTTGACCTGATGATATGTTTTCAAAAATCTTGAATGACTACCCATTGGAGACTCATGTAGCTCTATGAGAATATTTTGTTTGAGAGAGGAATCCTTGCAAAGATACAATCTCTCTTTATACCACAAAGTATCTCCCTTCCAATTTTTTTAATCTAAACTACTAGGATCATTGCATTTGTTGAATGAGATTACTAGTATCCACATCATTTTTCCACTCTTCTTTGGATTCTTCTACCCAATCTTCTTATAATATTGAAATGGTGCACAATAGAGACTCATCCTTCTCATCTTTCCTCGATAGTACATCTACCACAAATTTTTCCTTCCCTTTCTTATATACAATCTCAATATCATATACCAACATCTTAGTAACCCATTTTTTTTGTTCTTCAAAATATAATCTTTGTTCCAAAAAATATTTTAGGCTATCATGATTTGTCTCAACCTTGAAGTGTCTATCCATTATATATGGTCTGCATTATTTTACTACATGAATCATAGAATTTCATTCTCATAAATAGGTTTTAGTTGATTCTTACCCTTTAATTGATGACTCTTAAAAGAAATGGGCTGACCCTTCCTACATGAGAGTTGTACCTATACCATTTCCTAAAGCATTGCATTCCATAATAAAATCCTTTGTGAAATCAATAGTGGCAAGAAATATATTTGTCTGTGCATAGCATCCTTTAACATTTCAAATGATGAATTAGAAAATTCATTCAATGAAAAGAATCCTTCTTCAATAAAGTTGTGAAGTGTGTTGTTATATGACCATAATTGTTCACAAATCCAAAGAAACCCCTTAATTTCTTAATGGTTTTTGGAATAGGCCATTCCATGATAGCCTTAATTTTATTAGGATCCAACTTTACTCCTTTATGTGAAACTATGTGTCCCAAGTACTCCACTTCATTAAGACCAAAAGAACACTTGTATAGTGTCTAGTCAATCCTAAGAAACCCCTCAATTTCTTAATGGTTTTGGGAATAGTCCATTCCATGATAGCCTTAATTTTGTTAGGATCCACCTTTACTCCATGTGAAACTGTGTCCCAAGTACCCCACCTCATTAAGACCAAAAGAAAACTTGGATGGCTTAGTATAGATTTTATTCTCTTCAAGAACTTGTAATGCTTGATCTACATGTTACAAGTGTTATTCCCATGTCTTTCCATAAATCAATATATCATAAAAAAAAATACAAACTTCCTCAAGAACTTTGTAAAGATGGAATTCATCAAAATTTGAAATATAGATGGAGCATTGGTAATATCAAATGGCATCACCAAAAACTCATAATGATCAGGTCATGTGTCCTAAATGTTGTCTTACAAATATATTCTTCCTTAATTCAAATTTGGTGATAATTGGATCTAGGATCTAACTTTGTAAAATTTATAGCTCCATTCAATTCATCTTGAAAATAATAATTGACTAGAATAGGAAAAATATTTTTGATGGTGTACATGTTGAGCACTCTATAGTCTGGACACATGCACCAAGTTTCATCATTCTTCCACACCATCACCATAGGTGAGGAGTAAGCACTTTGGCTATGTTTGATAATTCTTGCCTCTAACATCTCCTTAATAATATTTTCTATCTCACTTTTTTGTATATGTGGGTACTAATAAGGCCTGATGTTGGGAGGTTGGATCCCTAGAACTAGTTGTATGGCATAATCATGATCCCTCTTTTTGAGGAATTCCTTTAGGCATATCTCCAAAAACCGTTGAGTGATGCTCAATTATTTCTTGTAAATTTGGATGGGTGGGAGTATTAGATTGAGAGACTTCTAATGAACATAACTGGGCCACAAATCCATCAACTCCTTTCTTAATAAAATTCTTCATTTGATGAGATAAATATTTTTGGGGACTTTTCCTTCAACCCTATTAGCTCTATTATCTATCCTTCTGACTGGAATCTCATGGAAAATTCTTGGAAGTTCATCTCAATTGTTCCCAGAGTATTAATCCATTGTATGCCCAAAACAATATCTGTTGCACCCATGGGTATATCATATATTGGGATATCAAGGTGATAATCTCCCAAGGATAGTTTTATGCTATGGAACTTTCCAAAACAACTAACAGTACCGCCATCTACAATCAAGACCTAAAATTATAGAGCTGGATATATAAAACAATTTAGATGAGTAGCCAACCTTTTGTTGATAAAATTATGAGTACTACTCTAGTCAATCAACACGATCACTTTCTACTTCTTTAAGGACCCAACTATCTTGAGATTTTGTGGGGCACTAAAACTAGAGAGTACATGACAAAAAATGATTGGCTGGGAATCATGTGATTCACTATATAAATCCCTATCACCCTATAATATTGGTTCCTCCTCTTCTTCCTCACTCAATATTTCAATATAAACAAAATTATTTTCACTACATCTATGCCCTTGACTATATTTGTTGTCACAAATATTGAAACATAACCATTTTTCTCCCTTCTCCTCTATTTGTTGTGGAGTCAACCTAGTAGGTTGTCATAGTGAATGTGTAGGAGATCTCCTTTCACTAAAATTTATATTTCCTTGTCTCCTACTAGCTAAAAACTTCTCCTCCACTTGTATTTCCATTATTATTGATTGTGATAAGGATTACGGTTGGAACAATTGTGCTTCATATTTTATGTGATCCTTTAAATCACCTAGAAATAGTTCCTTCCTATTTTCTTGTGCCATGTTATCTACTCTGAGAGAAAGGGTTTGAATTTTTTGAATATAATCCTTGACCATGCCCATTTTCTTTAATTTAGTGAGTTGGTATAAGTAGCTATGCATAAAATTATCTCCATAATGGGTAGAAAATTCCTCTTGAAACATTGACCATGCAACCACTCAACCCTTTTTTATCTTCTCATCACATAGCCAATGATACCAACTAAATTTATTTGGTTCTAGGTATAATGATGTCATAGCCACCTTTTGTTGACTAGGAACATGATGAATATCAAAGAACTACTCCACTTGGCATAGCCAATTAGTTGGATCCTTGCCATAAAACTTTTTCATATCCAACTTAGGTATGAATTACCTTGGCATATGATTATTAAAGAAATGATCCTTCTTGAAATCAAAGTCAAATCTAAGGAATTCATGTCCAACAAAAGTATTATCTTCCACCTTATGAGGTGAATCTTCACCCTTACACCTCATACCTTGAATAAGTGATTTCAATTCACCCATGTCTTATGTAATCTTCTTGTGTAATGATGACATATCACCCTTGACTTTTTTTATTTCATCCTTAGGGTTAAAATCCTTAGTTTGTACCTCCTCATTATTCTAAAGATTTCCTTGGCTTGGTAGAATTATTTTTGCCTCTAGTTGCAGGCCCCATCATGATGGTAGAAAGTAATTTTGGAATAAATCACACAAATAAATTTAAAATAATTTAAAAAGTTCATTGTGAATTACTAGGGCCTATTTCACACTCCAATAGAAAAATATCCCAAAAATTAGATGATTTGCACCCTTGAGAGAAATTATTTTAAAACCCTAATTTCCAAATAAATCGAATATTTTTACTTTAATTGCTCTAAAAATTATACTGTATCTTCCTCTAATATTTCCAAAAAAACTTCCAAACAAACATGAACCAATTCATCAAGATGTGGGAGATATGTGTTTTCCAAATAAATTGGGTAGAAATCTTGATTTTGTAATAACTCACTCAATTATACTTCAATTCTTCTGAAATATGGATTGTATCTTTTTGAAAATATCCTTCAAAAACCCTTTAAAAATAAAACAAAAAATTACCAATAATTGGGAGTTATAGGTTTCACAAAATGACCTCCAAAATTGAAAAAATTCCTTATCATAATGGTGCCAAGATCATGCTTTGATACCACTTGTAATGAAATAACTTGCACAATAGAAGAATATGATAGAAAATATGCTAAAAATACTTGATAATAACTAAGAATAACAGCCCGAGGGGGAAACCCTCCAAATATCTCCAATGAGAACACAATTGCCAAGATGAGGATGAAATAAGACACACAATCTCCTATATACCTATTTATGCCTAGGGTATCACCCTTGAGCCAACATAGATAACCCTATACAAGCCCTAGGCTGACCTAACCAACTAATAATAATATAATAATTATAATATGAATTAATTAGGATTTAAGATATCCACAAGTTGATTATTCATAACCCAATGCAATCTAATATTAAGGGCGTAACATCATTACATAGTATAGATCTAGATTGGTTTTCATTTTGGAAAAATTGGAAACCATAAACTATCCCAAAACATTAAACAAAAATCCTTACACTAAATGATAAACCTTGGAGAAAGCATAGTTATTTGATCATGTCAAATCTCTTTCTACAAGTTAACATATCCTTCAAGCCCTTTAGTAGTGATGACTTTGACATGTTATATGATTCCCTTGAGGATTTCATATCACAAGGTTCATCCACTAAGGTTTGTTATGATAAACCAAAAGAAAATGAATTTAATGCAATCACACCTCAACTTGCCATCTACCCACCTTCACAACCACCACAAGTCCAAAACTAACCCATGCTTATCATTGGACCACCTAAAAACACACCATTACCTCTAGGGGCTATCTTGAATTTTTAAAGTCAACATTGTAGTAATAATGTTTCATAGCAACCAAGTTATAATACTGTTTATCACACATATAATACAAGGAATAATAGGCAACCACAAAACATACCTACTTCATTACCATTACCTTTGAAACCTATCTTGCCTAGTGCTCCTTGTTTCTCTTTGCACAATGGAAAGCATCATGATCTTGTGGAATAACTTAGAAATTCTCCTACTAAGATTTCTAAATGGGACCTTATTCAAGATTCTCCTAATTATCATAGCATGCTTCAAAATTATTTATAAAAAGTTGTGGTCCCTTCTAGTGTACAACTAAATGATGCAGAAACCCTAATCCAAGGTATGAATTTGGTTAGTTCATTGATATTGTCTTCCATCTAGATGAGTTTCCTCTGTTAGAAGTGTAAAAAAAAAATGATTCTTTGATTATAGTGGCTATTATTAATCATTGTGGCATAAGGCATACCCTCATTGATAATGGTTCAAATATCAATGTTTGTAGTGTAAACCTTTTAGACAAGATTGGATTAGAAAAGAGTAAAATTCAACCTAATTATTTATCTACTCGTGGATTTGATAACATGTGGAAACAACTTCTTGGTGTGATAACATTACCTATTAAAGCAAGAAATGTTACATTGCAAAATCCTATTCATGTTATGCCTCAAGAGATTTCATATAACCTTCTCTTGGGGAGACCTTGGATTTATGAAATTAATGGTGTCCCTTTGACACTTCATCGTTTAATAAAATATACCTATCAAAACAAGGTTTATACAATCAAAGTTGATCTTCAATCTGACACTTGTTTAAAAAATGAAAAAGGCATGAAAAGTCCTTTGAGAACATTGATACCAACTTCAAAAGTTGAACCCATTCAAGAAGAAGAAAAGGAAAAATCAATCACAAATCTATTAGATGATGATTGGGGCTCATTGGATTTTACACCTACATTCATGAGAGAATATAAGATCACACCGAAAGAATAAACAAAGGAAAAAGAAACAAAAGTAATGTCAACACAATATGAAGAAGAATCATCACAAACATCCTTGAAGTCAACAACTTTTGAGAAAGAAGAATACACAAATTACACAACACTATATGATGAGTTTGGTTATGAACAACCACCATCATTGAAAGCAATGAAATCTCTCTATGGGAGAGGATATCAACTATTGAAACAACTTGGTTATAGTGGAAAAGGATGTGGTGTGCATGAGCAGGAATTTGTGTCCCTATAGAGCCTAACGTACAAGAAACAAAAAGTGGTCTTAGATAATATCCTTCAAAAACATCAAAAAATACTTCACTCAACATCAACACCATCGTGCAAGATTCTCCTAAGAAAAATCTTGCATTGAAGCATCCTAATTTAACAGATACCACAAGTGAAGATGAACCATTAGATTATTTTCAACATTATGAAGATTTAGCAAAAGTGTTGGGATTTTATGATAATCTACCAACTCATCACAACAAATGAAGATTCATTTGTACCTTAGGTAAGAAATAATTTGGTGAAAATAAGAAAATAAGTGATAGTGAACAAGATGAACATGTAAAAATTCCTAAAAGTATAAACCAAAGTAGATTACTTATGGGTGATACGATCAACATACCAATACATCTAACGACAAGAAAGTGATTCAAATAGGAAATTTTCTTGATGATGATTAACAAGACGATCATGTAACATTATTACATGAATTCCCAAAAATTTTTGCTTGGAAATATTCATATATGTCAGGTATTGATGCTAAGATAGTCATGCATAATATTGTTATTGAAAAAGATGCTAAACCTTTTAGACAAAAGATACAAAAGATGAATCCTAAAATAGCCTTATTGGTAAAAGCTGAAATTGAAAAACTTTTGGATGTTGGTTTCATTCATCCTATTAATTATTCACTTTGGATTTCTAATATTGTGGTGGTAGCGAAACTTGATAATTGTATTAGGATGTGTACACATTTTTGTGATTTGAATAAAGCATCATTAAAAAATTTATTTCCCCTTCCTAATATTGACATGATAGTGGATTCAACCGTGGGCCATGCTTTATTATCATTCATGGATGGTTTTCTCAAATATAATCAAATTTTCATCAACCCTTAAGATCAATATAAAAACACTTTTACTAGACCTTGGGAAACATTTTGTTGGGTTGTCATGCCTTTTGGTTAAAGAATTATGGAGCAACATATCAACAAGCTATGACACTAATATTTCATGATTTCATCCACAACATTTTGGAAGATTATGTTGATGATATTTTGGCTAAATCTTTAATTCATCAAGATCATTCCAAAATCCTTCATAATATCTTTGAAATAATTCACAATTATAACATGAGATTAAATCCAAATAAATGTGTCTTTGGTTTGGATAGTGGAAAAATATTGAGTTTTATAGTGTCACATAGTGAAAGGAAAAGCAACAGTGCGGAAATGCTTTCCTAACGCTAAAACCACAGAGGAGAAGTGCAAAGACCAGTTTTAAAACTTTAAAACACTTAAGATGAACACATACAAAATAAAAAGAGTAACATAAATAAATGATCATAGAGATAACACCAGATTTATGTGGGAAAACCCTTACGAGAGAAAAACCCACCACACCAAGCTAAATCACTTTGTATTATAGAAAAAATAGTTTACATACAAAGTTACAGACTTTACTTGAAGATGTTAGCTCTCAGTAGTATTCAGTCAACCTCTTCATTGTTCCAATGCTATTACCACATACAATGAATCACTCTTTCACCACCTTAGTCTCTATGCCTATGTATCTGACTGTTACAAGTCTTACATCACATTCATTCCTTACCAACCAACCGGGTGTCTTAATTATACACCTTTTTCTGACACGCAAAACCGATCCCTGACCAACCGCCTTGCAATCACACATCAGATCACCCAACAATTACTTTTGTTTTCCATAATCGGATTATGTCAACCACCGAATCAAACTTTGTAGTTAATGCACATATCGCTTTTACATATTTAAACATTCGACCAATGACAGTTGATTTACAACAGTGATGTAAAATCCATGAATGAGATCATGCCACAAGTCATCATGCCATTTGTCCATCTCTTTGACTATCAAAGAGGTCAACTATGCCCCGAGTAACACCTACCGAGCTACCGTGGTATGGCCTAAAAACCACCATGATATGGTGATAACTGTCTGATCGCCCGACTGTCGTCATAGCCGAGGTCCACCATGACATGTGTATGTTGCTAGTTCTCTTTCGGGGAATCTAAAACCTCATCCGCAATATTCCAATAAATTTCTCTAAAACGTTGACATGTGTCCGAAGCTGGCAACACCCTATAGTAATAACTTGAGACCCACCACATGAGGTACGGGACAAGCAATCACCACTGATCAAACTACCATGCGTCAACTGCTCAGGCAATTCCGTCCGACTCACAAAGTCCCGTCAGTACTCACCTCAAAAGGGCACAAAACAGAATGAGCATCATCGGATTAAAAACCATCACATCCGTAGATGCAAGTGTTGGCATATCGGTGAGGTAATGCATTGCCTCCCACCGATAAGCATTTTTTCTGGTGATGAAGGCGAGGTAACTGCATTGGCACATCAGTGAGACAACACAATGTCTCCCATCGATATGCGAATGTTCTGCCGATGAAGCCGAGGAAAACCAGCATAAAATTCCACCAACTCCAAGTCCATCAGCCCATCACTGTAACACTCATTGGAGTCTCGCCGACCAGAAAAAGTGTCGGCGACCAGAGACCAAAATGACCACATGAGAACTTCGTGGTGTAGCGATAAAGGCATAAACTCATCAAGCCTTTAACAGAGGTCCAAGCCAGTAAATTGAGGCACATTTTCCAACAAGCTCCCACTTGATGAAGACTTACTGACTTCCTCTAGACTTTGAATTTATTGACGATCATAGGCCCCAAGGCCCATTGAACTTTCACACCATCTGAACTTGTATGTGCTCACTAGCTTTGTCAATGCATCAACAACATTCTTCAGAGTATCCACCTTTTCTAAACTAACCTTTTCATCCTCCACCATATCTCGAACAAAGTGATACTGGACATTGATATGTTTCGTCATGGCATGGAAAGTAGGATTCTTTGCCAAAAAAATGGCACTCTGACTATCACAAAAAATCATAATCTTCCCTGCATTAAAACCAATATTAGAACACAAACGACTGAGCCAAACAACTTCTTTGCAGGTGTGTGTTACTGCCATGTATTCTTCCTCCGTATTGGACAAAGTGACTATAGCCTGTCGCTTGCTCATCCGATTGATTGCACCACCATTTAACATGAAAGTGTATCCACTGGTGGATCTTTTGCTATCAATGTCCCCTGCCTAGTCAGAATCCACATATCCACAAATTTTGTGTGTTCTCTGTGATGCAATCAAATTTCCATGGTAACACAGAGCATATTCTGAAGTCCGCTTTAAATATCTGAACACTCTCTTCACATCATCCCAAAGTGTCCTTCCTAGATTTTCCATAAAATGGCTAAGAACTCCCATTTCTTGGGCAATGTCTGGACTTGTACAAACCATTGCATACATTAGACTACCAATGACACTTGCATAAGGCACCCTGGTCATGTCCTCCATCTCAATAGCAGATTTTGGACAATATTCAATAGATAGCTTCATTCCTTGAAAAAATGGAACAACTTGCTACTTGCAATCATTCATACCAAATCTCTCCATAATAGTGTTAGCATACTTACTCTGGCTAACCCAGAGCTTTCTACTCATTTTGTCCCTTGTTATTTTCATCCCCAGAATGTACCTTGCTGCACCTCGATCTTTCATTTCAAACTTTTTAGACAACTGAGATTTAAGATAAAAAATGATAGTCTTACTATTTCCTATGAACAACATATCATCCACATATAGTCTAATAATAAACACACGATCATTTTCAGATTTATTATACACATAATGATCAGATTTTGATATCACAAATCCCATAGACAACACAAAAGTGTCAAAATTACGGTACCACATTCTAGGAGATTGCTTCAAACCATATAAAGATTTCTTTAATTTACAGAATAGGTTTTCTTACCTTTTCCAATGAAGTGCTCAAGTTGGGACATATAAATCTCTTCTTACATCTCTCCATGGAGAAACGTTGTCTTCACATCCATCTGCTTGATCTCTAAGTTATACATTGCTGCCAATGACAAAAGAAATTTGATAGATGTTAGCTTTTCTACTGAAGAAAAATTTCTCCATAATCAATTCCCTCTATCTGGGAAAATCCCTTTGCAACCAACCTCGCTTTATACTTTTCAACACTCCCATCTAGACCAGTCTTCTTCTTAAATACCCATTTATATCCAATAGGATTTTTCCCTTCGAGCAAAGGTACCAAATCCAAGGTTTCATTTTTCTGCAATGATTCCATTTCTTCATTCATGGCTTCCAACCAACAATTTGAATCAGACATACTAATAGCCTCTTTTCTAGTCCTAGGCTCATCAGTGCTAGTAATCAAGGCATAGGCATAGTTCAAATCTAGCATAGAGAAACCATACCTATCAGGTTGTCATTTTTCACATGTAGACCTTCTTTCTAGCTGAGGTTGTGGTTCTTCATCTTCAGAACTTTTAGAGCTACTTGAACTCTCCTCAATTTTAGGTACACCAAGTAGTTCCTCTTTTTTTGGAGTCTAAGGAATTTTAACTACATCATTCTTCTTTTCTCTTTTATCTGTCTCCAACTGTGGATCAACTACTGAAGGTTTCAACTCACGAAATATTACACTTCTGTTGTACAAAACCTTCTCAGTATCAGGATTTCAAAGCTTGTATCCCTTCACACTAACACCATAGCCGATGAAGATACATTTAATATCCTTGTTCTCCAACTTTGATCTTTTCTCATTTGGCACATATACATATGCCTCACAACCAAAGACACAGATATGTCTCAGAGAGGGCTTCTTACTAGACCATGCTTCCAAAGGTGTTTTGTCAACAAGAGCAGAACAAGGTGAACGATTTACTAGGTAACATGATGTAGCCATAGCCTCAGCTCAAAATTTTTGCTCCAACCCAACATTTCTCAACATACTTCTCACTCTCTCCATTAATGTTATGTTCAACCTTTCAAAAACTCCATTTTGTTGTGGAGTATAAGGTGTAGTTTTATGCCTTTTAATCCCATGGTCTTTATAGTAACTTTCAAAATCTATAGAAAAAAACTCACCACCATTATCTATCCTCAAACATTTTATTTTCTTTCTAGTCTGATTCTCTACCAAAGTTTTAAATTCTTTAAATTGACTGAACACTTTTGATTTAATCTTAAGAAAGTATATAAATGCCCTTCTTGAATAGTCATCAATAAAAGAAATATAATATCTAGACTTTGATAACGAAGGAACATTAACTAGACCAAACACATCAGAATGAACATAGTCCAATACACCAAAAGATTTATGAGGACTCAAATAAAATGAAACAGAGTGTTTCTTTCCATATATGTAATGCTCACAAAAATCAAACTCAAGGTTACAATCAACAAGCCCTTCAACAAGATTTTTATTTTTCAAGGTTTTTAAACCTTTCTCACCTATGTGACCGAGTCTATGATTCCACAACATGGTTTTCTCAGTTGGGTATTTCACCTCCAAGGAATTTGCACCCAGAAGAGCTTCATCATCCTTCTCTACAAGAGCAGCTTTGCTTGACTTTACAGAGACATTACATTGAATAGGACGTGAATCCAAATTGTATAGAGTGCCAGTACATTCACCCTTCACCAACACCATAGTGCCTCTAGCCATCATACATCCTTTAATTGAGAAAGAAACTTCCACACCAGCATCATTAATCTTATTGACAAAAATTAAGTTACGAGCCAAATGTGTTAAGTGTAGCACATCACCAATTCCTTTGATTCTTCTGTCAAGGAATTGTATTTTGACTCTTCCATGACCAACAATCTCCAGTGTTGAATCACTTTCCAAGTACACCTTTCCACCATCATACTTTTCATACTTAGTGAACCACTCTCTATAAGACGTCATGTGGAAAGATGCACCTGGTTCAACCAGCTAGACATCATCTGATGTCTGAGTTTCCAAGGCTATAATGAAGGAATCTGCATCACTTTGAGAAGAGTCATTGTCTGAAGCAATATTCTTCTTCTTCTTCTTCTTCTTGCAATCCTTTTGGATATGACCAGGCTGCTCACAGTTCCAGCATTTCACCTTGGACTTTTTACCAAGAGACTTTGATCTCCCTTCAGATTTGGATTTAGACTTCTTGTCCTTCTTCTTTCCTTTCTCATTCAATCTACTTCAAAAAACAAGGGTCTCTTTTTCCATCTATGAAGACTTCCTTCACATCTCTTCTGATAGCAGTAAAGCAACCACGTCTTCCATATTGAAACTAGTGGTCATACTTCCAATAGCTATTACAAGATGATCCCAAGTGTCAGGTAACAAACATAACAGGAGCATGCAATGATCCTCTTCCTCTATCTTCACACCCACATACACCAACTGAGCAACACCCATATTAAATAAGTTTAGATGGTCTGCAATAGATGCACCTTCTTCCATCTTCAAGGAGTACAACTTCTTCCTCAGGAATAACTTATTTACTAGAGAATTTCCTTGATAAATATCACCAAGCTTCTTCCATAACGAAGTTGCAGACTTCTCCTCATGGACATTCAAGAGTACATAATCGGCTAGACTAAGTCCTATCTGACCCCTCGCTTTTCTATCTGCAAGGTCCCAATCTTCTTGCTTCATACCTTGTGGCATAGTTCTAGACACAATAACTAAGAGGTCTCTATCCACAAGCAAGTCTTCCATTTTGAGTTTCCACAACTCAAAGTTGACACCATTGAATTTTTCAATTTCTACTCTACTTGATGTACTTTCCATCTCAAACAGAACTAGGTTCTAACTTTGTAAGACTCCCACTAGAATAGTATTAGCACAAAAAACCAGTCTTAATAACAAGGATAACACAACTGGCCAGGCTCTGATACCACTTGAAAGGAAAAGCAACAGTGTGGAAACACTTTCCTAACACTAAAACCACAGAGGAGAAGTGCAAAGACTAGTTTTAAAACTTTAAAACACTTAAGATGAACACATACAAGATAAAAAGAGTAACATAAATAAACGATCATAGAGATAATAGTAGATTTACGTGGGGAAACCCTTACAGGAGAAAAACCCACCACACAAAGCTAAATCATTTTGTATTATAGTAAAAATAGTTTAGATACAAAGTTACAGACTTTACTTGAAGATGGTAGCTCTCAGCAACATTCAGTCGACCTCTTCACTATTCCAATGCTATTAGCGCATACAATGAATCACTCTTTCGCCACCTTAGTCTCTATGCCTATGTATCTGACTGTTACAAGTATTACATCACATTCATTGCTTACCAACCAACCGGGTGTCTTAATTATACACATCTGTTTGACATGCAAAACCGATCCCTGACCAACCGCCCTACAATCACGCATCGAGCTGCCCAACAATTACTTTTGTTGCCATAATTGGATTTTTTCAACCACCAAATCAAACTTTGTAGTTAATCCACATATCGCTTTCACATATTTAAACATTTGAGCCAATGACAGTTGATTTACAATAGTGATGTAAAATCAACGAATGAGATCGCACCATGTGTCGTCATGCCATTCATCCATCACTTTGACTATTGAAGCGGTCAACTGTGCCCCGAGCAACACCTACCAAGCTACCACGGTATGGCCTAACAACCACCATGGTATGACAATAACTGTTTGATCGCTCGACCATCATCATAGTCAGGGCACACCATGACACGTGTATGCTGCTAGTTCTCTTTCGGGGAATCTAAAACCGCATCCACAATATTCCAATAAATTTCTCCAAAACGTTAACATGTGTTCGGAGTGGACTACACCCTGTAGTAATAACTCGGGACCCACCACTCGAGGTTCGTGACAAGCGATCACCACTAATGAAACTGCCATGAGTCAACTACTTAGGCAATTCTGCCCAACTCACAAAGTCCTGTTGGTACTCGCCTCAAAAGGGCACAGAACAGAACGAGCACTATCAGATTAAAAACCATCATAGTCATAGATGTAGGTGTCGACATATCGGTGAGTCAGTGCATTGCCTCCTATCGATAAGTGTTTGTTCTGGCGATGAAGGCGAGGTAACTACACTGGCACATCAGTGAGATAACACATTGTCTCCCACCGATATGTGAATGTTATGTCGATGAAGCTATGGCAAACTGACATAACATTCCGCCAACTCCGAGCCCATCGGCCCATCATTGTAACACCTATTCGAGTCTCGCCAACCAGACAAAGTCTCGATGACCAGAGACAAAAATGACCACATGAGAACTCCGCGGTGTAGCGATAAAGGCATAAACTCATCAAGCCTTTAATAGAGGTCCAAGCCAATAAATTGAGGCACATTTTCCAGCACATAAAGACATTGAGGTGGAAACAAAGAATATTGATGCTATCATAAATATGCCACCTCATGAAAATATTTCTCAATTGTATAGTTTATAAGGAAAGATTCAAGCAATCCATCATTTTGTGGCATCCTTGGTGGATCATACTCTCCCCTTTACTCAAATTCTTAAGAAGGAATCAAAATTTAAATGGAATGAGGATTTTAAACAAGATTTTGACAATTTGAAAGATTATTTAGCTAGTCCTCCTATCCTACAACCAACTATCAAGGATAACCATTCATTTTTTACACATCAGCATCCAATCATGCTTTAGTAGCATTATTGGCTCAACAAGATGAAAGTGGAAAAGAGCATCATGTTTAGCATTATTGGCTCAACAAGATGAAAGTGGAAAAGAGCATCATGTTTATTACATTAGCCAAACTCTGATTGGTTATGAAACTCGATACAAAACCATAGAAAAATAATGTTTGGATCTTTTTTTTCTACTAGTAAATTGAGACATTATTTATTAAATGTAGAGGTGCATGTTGTTACAATGTTTGACCCTTTGAAACATATTTTTTCTAAAACATATTTGTCAAGACACTTAGTTAAATGGGTTATGTTGCTGACTAAGTTTGATCTTAAACTCATTCGTCAAAAATCAATAAAAGGACAAGATTTGATCGACAATTTAGTTGATGCTCCTTCACTATTAACATCACCTAATCATGATGCATTCCTTGATGAAAGTGTTTTGACAATTGAAAAACATACATGGGAATTGTATTTTGATGGTTCTAAGTGTTGAACAAGCTCTAGAGAAGGGGTTATATTAATACCTCCTTCAGGAAAGCCTATTCCCTTATATCCTACCATCTAAACTTCCCATGCATGAATAACACTGCAGTGTATGAGGCCCTAATTGTTGGAATATGTGTGGCCTTATGTATCCTTAGTTTTTCAACACATTCATATATTTGGTGATTCTCAATTGGTCATTAAAAAAATAAATGGATCTCATAAAGTGAAACATATCAAGTTATCCCAATATAAAAACCTTAGAATGACATTGCTAGAACACTTTGAATCATATACTATTGATAATATTTTGTAAAAGGATAATCAACATGCAGATGCAATGGCAAGCATTGATTCCTTTAAATCTCTTGAAGATCCTTCTACCGAATTCATATTTGTAGTTCACACAATAGCAAAACCATCGATAGATGAAAAGATAAAAGAAGATTTAGTGACCAATATTGAGGTCTCTAGTGAATGGTACACATTGATATTTAACTACTTAAATGAAGGTACCTTTCTTGAACCAACTACTAAAAACACCAGACCTCGTATTATTAAACTTGCAACTTGATACATATTCGTAGCTGATGTCTTATATAGAAGATCCTTTGATGGTCTCTTACTTGGATGTCTTAAACAATTATAAATCCCTATATCCCTTGAGGAAGCTCATGTTGGTGCTTGTGGGGGGTATTTTGGAGGAAGATCATTAATTCAAAATTTAATCTACATGGGATATTTTTGGTGACATATGGAGCAAGATTGTTTTGATCATGTTAAGAGATGTCACAAATGTCAACAACATAACAATCTAATCCACGCCCTTACTTCTGAACTTTGTGCTCAAATTCCTATTTTTCCATTCTTGGTTTGGGGTTTGGATGTCATTGGAAAAATATCCCCACCTTCTTCTACTAGACATACATTTATAATAAACACAACAAATTATTTCATAAAATTGGTAGAGGCCATTCCTCTTCGTTACATGACCAATGATGCAATTTTTCATTTGATATTGGAACACATTATTTCTCACTTTTGGCCTTCCTTCCATATTAGTTTCAGACAATGGTACAGCATTTAAGAACAATGATGTAAATAAATTTTTGGAAGCATTTCACATTCAACATTATAAATCGACTAATAAAACTCTTGAGGAAATCTTGTGAAAAATAGTAAGAAAACATAATAAATATTGGCACACTCAATTATCTTACCCATTGTGGGCCTATCATACAAGTATTTAAATATCCACAAGAAATACACCTAATAACCTTGTTTATGGTGTTGATGCAATAATGCCTTTAGAGTTAGAAATTCCTTCATTGATAATTGCTCTTAGAGGGATTATAGATAATACCACCTATAAAGAAAAACAATTACAACAACTTGAAATTATTGATGGATAGCACATCAATTCTCTCGAGCATCTTCAAGATTATTCTAAAAGAATGCAACAAAGTTATAATTGTAATGCATCCCTCATTCACTTAATAAAGGTGACTTAGTGCTATATGAAAATCAATGTAATGTTAATGTCACCCCGGGTGAAAAAGGAAAGTTCAGTCTAAATTGGTTAGGATGCTATGTAATTGATGAAAGCTATAGGTCTAGAGCATTTACATTAATTGAAATAGATGGAACACCTCTCAAATAAACTATCAATGTTGTGCATTTTCATAGATATTACGCTTAACATCTCCTTTTCAAATAGTATGTATATTAAATCATGTTGTTAGATTAAGTAGATGGTTCTCTATTTTATCTCTCATTGCTTCATTTTGAAAAACAGTATTGGCATGTCTTGAATTATGTAAAGTAATTGTTCATTATGTTGAGTTATTAATTTCCTTTGTATGCTATTCAAACACGTGTTTTTTGTGTTAAATTAGATAATTGCATGCATTTAATTTTATAATTAGATCATAAGTGCATTTACTTTAGCACAAAAAATTAAATCAAAATGTAGTATCTAATGTAAACATAGGTGTTTAGATTAGATCACATAAAATTAGATCATGGAGAAATTTATTAAAAAATCTTATTAGGATTGTTTAATATAGATCACATTGACATTTAACTCAATAAATAATTGAAAACAAACACAAATGCTCATATATATCATGAAATTTTATGTACATAATCATCACATGCAACTTGACATAACATAGCATAACTAGTGTGGCCTATGGCTGTCAGACTCCTCGGGGCCTAGTGGTAGTTCTCATCGTGAGATGATGATCGTATCCTAATCATGGAGCTTAGTAGGCCTCATACCTCACCTAAATCCATTGCCCCATGTATGAGTGTTGTGACGTGCTCCTAATCTATATGGCCCCTATTGACCTCTAGTCTAGCTAGCTCTGCTTGAACTCTAGTTAGCTCTCCTTGCACCCTGTGGAGTTTTTACTCACACTCAATCGAACCCCAAGTGGCTTGAAGCTCCTCATACATAGTCTAAAGTTGTGCAATCTCAGCTCTAATATTCTCTTCTCTAGCTATAAATATATTAGCGATCCTCGTAGTATCCTTGTATGTTTTCCTCCATATCACTAAGGGCTTAAAAAGGTTAGCATGACACCCCACACTAGGTGGTGGGATGTGATGCACTCATGTGGCTTGAAGTGGGGGAAAGGAGGGGGCCATCTCTATAGTAACTCATTGAAATATATCTCGCCACTCTCACATACACACTGCAAGATGGTAATCATAAGGAATATTAGAACAAGACATGATACATGTAAATGTAAATAACTATAAAAACAATAAAGCTATAATAGGACATCATTACCTAGATCTCTAGCCCACCAATCAAGATCTCTCTAAGGGATAATAGGTCCCTCATGTCCAAGAATCATGGAATGTGTTGTGTCATTACCCTCCCCACACTCATGAATGGTCATACCTAATGCAACTGTTGATTATGTTGGGGTGACTTGTAGGTGAGATGAATGTCTCTCCTCAAGGGCATATACATCCTTCTCTAGCTCATCAAGATCATCACTCATCATCATCATTGGTATCCCCTCTAAATAATTTTCTCTATCATCAACATTAATGGTATCCCCATCTACGGTTCCATCCTCTCTCTCATCTCTATAACCTGGTAGAACTCTAGCATCTCCTACAAGATGATGTACAAGGAAGAAATGAGTAGGTTGTTCCCTCATCCATAACACTCATATGATATAGTGGTACCTACACCTTCCAAGTTAGATGTTGGGGGCACATCATTGTCCTCATCGTTTGAATCACTAAAGTCAACATCATTAATCGTGAGATGCTAGATCTATCTCCAAATTTGGAGCCACTCTATGATGCTATCAGGTATGTAGGTCATGGCCTTAGAGCTAATTGAACCTATCCAAACTACCACATGACTCAATAATAATAAAAAGGCATGAAGTCACATGACTACATCCTCATAGGCTATTGCGTGTGATTTGGACATTGGGGTATGGTGTAGTAGGGTCTCCATACTATCCCATCCTCCTCAAAGTGATCAAACAAAACCCTCTAGTATAATAGATCCTCGTACTACCAAACCCATTGAAGTGTGTCGATGAATGCTCGTGGGTAACCCATGGCCACTACTATAGGATAGCATATAGGCCTAGTTAATGTGATATGATTGAAGGACCAAAGCTATAATATTTTACAATGCACTATGATGTGTATCTCTCAGTATAAAAAGTGTTTGGGATCATAATAGAGGTGAGCCAAAATACTGAGACCCCAAGAATAGATGATTTGATGTTGCTCCATCTTGTGGATAGTGTGAACAAGGCCTCTTTACAGGTGTGTGCCTCATCCATCAAGTACAAGAGCTAAATGAATAGTAACAACAACAATTCATTAGAGCAATGGTCAGTGTGCATATAGAAGCCGCTAAAGCTCAATGTGAGCACCAATGTCTCATGGTTAAATAGGGTAACCCACACAATACTCAATGTCCCACCATATTTTATTGTGTGTGTGATCCTCCTCTATATGGATGGTCTCACCCTAGATGGGTAGTGAAGATACAATGTACATCCTTAAGGGTCACCATCGTCTCTCCTAAAGGTAGATGGAACATGCATGTATTTTCACTTCATCTCTCTACTAGTGCCATCAATATAGCAACACGATACCTCATGGGTGGCATGATGCAGATCCAAAATAGGCTAGTGTCACATAAAATTTCAACCTCCTCCTCAAACAACCAGGTAAGCTACTCTTGGATAAGGGTGAATAATATACCTCCTAAATTCTAGAAAGTGTGTGGTGAAATCTGAAATAAATGAAAGAAATCATCAATAACATGCCTAAAAATATTAACCAAGAAATTAAAATTGAAACAAAGTTTCTTTGGGACACTTGGGCCACTTCTCGATGGGGTCTCAGAGCCTTCTAAAAATACATTAAAAATACTATAAAATCAAAAACATAAACATAAAGTATGGTACGATGGACTCACCATGTGTTGAAGCTCACTACGTGCCAACTCCTCTTTCAAAACATGCAGCCTCGGGGTTCTATATGCTCATCACCTTGACATGTTTACTCACTCTGCAACAAAGTAATTTTACAAATATTAAATGTCAAAATGATGGTGAAAAGCATTATTTTTCACTAACATATAATAAATTTTATTAAAGAAAATTTCGTTCAAATAATCATAATAGGGGCTAGTGAACTTCATTTTCAATGTTGTTTGTTACATTAGATTCATGGTTGTGTTCGCAATATTATTTAATGTCCATCGATATGTTTTGTTGTGAACTCAATACCCTATTGTAAAAATTTACATCACCAAGTAAAATAATTCGATGTAGTTATATTATTACATTGATTCCACCTCTATAAAGCAAGCGGAATGAGGGGGCATACATCTACCCTGAATTCAGTTCCCTATAAAAGTTTGATGATTTTTGAATACCTAACAAATTGGTTTGCAAGATGTGGTTCCTAAATTTGTGGTTTTGTAGATGACTTCATTGGGGGCTTCATTCTCCCCATTCACAAATAAATTACAATATCCATATGAATATCCTTTTATGAAGTGTAATTTAATTTTGGTACTTTAGCTTGCATATGCACATAGTGTCATATGGCTGCTAAACTAGGGACTAAATGTAGTATATAAAATTGTACTCCTTTCCATGTGATAGTACAATTTAACACTTAATTTGGACATATTTTAGTGACCTTACATTTATTCATTTTTATCCTTCATCAATAGGCCCCTAAACCTCTTTATTATGCATGCCAAGGCCTATTTTTATCATTTTTTGATATTGTAATATTCATTAAATAAATTCATTAAAATAATTTATAACTCCAAAACACATTGATCCTAGATTTTTAGGCCAAGACCCATTTTCCCTTGGGAAAATGGGTCTCCTTTATAATCCAAAATTTAAATTTAAATGTTTTTGGCATTATTTTAAAGTTTGAGATTCAAGTTTTAAATGTCAGCTATCGAGATCTAATATTCAAGGAATTAGAGAAGAAGCCATAAAACCTAGTCCTGTTTACCATTTCAAACTAGAGAGGAGAAAGAGGTCAAGTTTGAGAGATCAAGGAGAAAAAGAGAAATTTTAGAGAACATTCAAGCAAGAAAAGTTGAAGTCTTGGAGTAGCATTTTGTTTTATTTGCAATTCTTCAAGCTCATTTTGTCAAATATTGGATGAAGCATTGATTATGATTGAAGGTTGATGCCTATGGTGGATCATGATGGATTCTAGGTTTGGGAGATGCATTTGGCCATTTTCCCTAACCTAATGACTCTTTTCCTAAGTGATCCCATCTTTTATCTTCATGCTACTAGCTACCTAAAGCAAGGCATTGTCATATTTTAGATTTTATTGGGGTGTATAGACTTCTTCTCAATTGAATCTTTATCATTTGTCATTTTCATATACAAATCATGCTCTAATGAACTAAGTAGGTTTTCTTTTCACTTATCTCTTGACAAACTTAGATGCACTTAAGGTTAGGTCTTGTCCACATTGTCATTTATTAGATTTAAATCATTTTATCAAGGTTTAATTACTGAACTTGGGGCTTGATTAAGGCAAACCCCTATTCACCCAAAAAAAAATTCCTCTCTTTGTGTATGCATATTTGTAGGTGAAGAAGGATTGAAATTGGATCAAAAGTGCAATTTTACAAAGTTGTCAAGTCATGGAAACTCGCCTGAATCTAGAGGAATCAGGAATGCAAATCCGAGATCAGAGGAGTGTGAAATCAGATTTTGAATCCCTGTATAGAAACCCATTTTCCCTATAGAAAATCTATTCTAGCAGGACACTCAATAACCACTTTTCGTGACAAGCGCACATCAAATTCCCCTTCTCAGATCTACCCGAAAGTTAAATTTTTTGTTTGTGTTATCCTTTAAATCTGCATTTCAAGTTTATATCAGATAATTGAGTTCATTAAGTATTTTATTTTTATCTCTGAAAAGTACATTTCAGTCATAGTAGTCATTTTTTGTCATAAAGGAAACAATAGACCCTCTAATAGAATTGACTCAACCAAAGGTTGAAATTCAATCCTACCTTCGGAAGGTCTCTTCTTCTATTGAAATTAGGGAAATATGAGGGTGTCTTATATTTCTATTCCATTTTGGGAAAACACATCCTCATCCATTTTCCCTACATTTCAATTTCTATTAAATGACATGTTGTGGATTAAAGCTAAAGCTTTTGGATTCCACTATGTATGTTTTTTGTGTCAACATTTCGGATCACACTCAGCGATCCATCATGAGGAAGAGGATAATCCTCAGCTTCACAAGAAGCTTCACTTTGTGAGCCATATCCCTCCCATGAAGGGCAATAATAGTTGGAATGAGTTTTCCACAGTCCATAAGAATAATGCTAAAGCTTTTGGATTCCACTATGTATGTTTTTTGTGTCGACATTTCAAATCACACTCAGTGATCCATCATCAGGAAGAGGATAATCCTAAGCTTCACAAGAAGCTTCACTTTGTGAGCCATTTCCCTCCCATGAAGGGAAATAATAGTTGGAATGAGTTTTCCACGGTCCATAAGAATAATGCTAAAGCTTTTGGATTCCACTGTGTATGTTTTTTGTGTCTACGTTTCGGATCACACTCAGCAATCCATCATCAGGAAGAGGATAATCCTCAGCTTCACAAGAAGCTTCACTTTTTGAGCCATTTCCCTCCCATGAAGGGCAATAATAGTTGGAATGAGTTTTCCACAGTCCATAAGAATAATGCTAAGCTTCTTGGGAGGGAAATGGGAGGGAAATGGCTCACAAAGTGAAGCTTCTTATGAAGCTGAGGATTATCCTCTTCCTGATGATGGATCGCCGAGTGTGATCCGAAATGTCGACACAAAAAACATGTTGACACAAAAAACATACACAGTGGAATCCAAAAGCTTTAGCATTATTCTTATGGACTGTGGAAAACTCATTCCAACTATTATTGCCCTTCATGGGAGGGAAATGGCTCACAAAGTGAAGCTTCTTGTGAAGCTAAGGATTATCCTCTTCTTGATGATGGATCACTGAGTGTGATCCGAAACATCGACACAAAAAACATACATAGTGGAATCCAAAAGCTTTAGCATTATTGTTATGGATTGTGAAAACTCATTCCAACTATTATTGCCCTTCATGGGAGGGAAATGGCTCACAAAGTGAAGCTTCTTGTGAAGCTGAGGATTATCCTCTTCCTGATGATGGATCGCTGAGTGTGATCCAAAACGTCGACACAAAAAACATACACAGTGGAATCCAAAAGCTTTAGCATTATTCTTATGGACTGTGGAAAACTCATTCCAACTAATGTTGTGGATTGTAATATTAAATATATAGGATAAGTCAAATTGTAATATTAAATATATAGGACAAGTCAAATTGTAATATTAAATATATAGCTCAATATAAATACTTGTGGTATGATCAAAATGATAAAATGTGTAAAATAATGTATATCGACCTTATAATAAAAGTGTAGGAGAATAAAATTAGACATGAATAGACTAGAAAAAGATGAAAAAATTGCATGTAAACAAACTCTAGCCTATTGATAATTATGTATATTTATCATTAAGAATGATTTTGTATTGTGTCCTATAAATTTGAATTATTAATTCCTTTTAATTCAAAAAAAAAAACTATCATCAATTATGTCACTTAAGTAAATAATCTCTTTTAAAAAAACTTGGTTAGATTTTGAGGAAGATCAACCCTTAAAAAATTTATACCTAAATTTATATTGTTGAGTTTTTAGACTAGATATCAAATCATGAATATAATTTAAATGGTGTTCTCTAATGAGGAATTTTTTAAATCAAGTTTCAAATCATAAACAAAAAGTATACTATTAAGCTCAATGATGTTATCTAATGAAAAACTTATATACCGGTTTCTATTACTAAAATTTTAGTCTAAGTATCAAAACATACATAGAAATTATGCTATTAACTTAAATGACATTCTCTTACAGAAATTTATACACATATTCATGGAGAAATTATATAATTTTCATTATTAAGTTCTTAGACTAGATATCAAATCTTGAATAAAAATAATGCTATTAAGTTAAATGACATTCTCACGTCAGTAGCTCAAAATGGTCAATTTTTTTTATAATATTCAAACATTGTTGGTAAGCATTTATACACTAACTATTGTTTAAGTAGCTTTAACTCAGTACAATTTTAGCCAATAGACTATATTTCCTGAGCTTTCAAACTTCACAATTAACTCTTTACTTCTATTGCCTTCTGTAGCTCACTTATTCTTACAAAACTATTGTGTACCTCACCATCCAAATTCTACTATATTTAAATAAATATTTGTTGTTGGTTCTTGTTATATAAGCTAGGTCATCCATCAAATAAATATCTATAAAAATCTTTCTATTTATTGAGATCATCCCATACCTCAATTGAGATGAACATCCAATCTAAAAACTTAACAAAGTAAGGATATACTTTCTCAAGCTTATCTTTAATCTTCTTAGATAGCTCGAGATAACATTCTTGAGTGGAGCAACACTTTGGAAGAAGAATTGATAAAAAAGTGGAACATGTAAATTTGTGGCTACTCCTAATTGCTGACCGTATTGACTATTAACTGATGATTGTAGAGGAACAAAAACAGACCCGCATGAGGCACCTAAGCAATCAACATTGTTAAGGCCATGCATGCCAAGTGCAAGAAAATATCATTGTACAAGAAAATATCATTGAGTGACCGCCAAAGACTTGTTTATCGTAGTTTACAATATAAAGAACTTTAAAATATGCAATTTTTTTGTTTCTTCACTATCAAGGCTACAATTCTTGTGTTCTTAATCCATGAAAGTAGAACGTAATTCAAGACAAGGAGCTCATTGTCATGGTTGAGGGTGGTATAAAGAAGTTGTTGATATGCAAGGACATAGTACGTCTAAATACAACACCTTCAGATTCATTTATACCCTGGAAGAAATTGAAGTTTAGAATAGGCAATTCCTGTTGTTGTTGGAGGCATCATGGAGAGATCGAAAAGTGTTGAAAGTGTCTTGGATGAAAGACAAAAGGGGCCCACGAGAAGATAGATAAATGTTGTTGCATGTTCACTGATGGTTCAGTCAAAGCCAATGGGAAGTCTGCTTTTACATTCCTGATTAGTGGGTGTCGGATGATGAGTGGACGAGCTCGATTGGGAGAAGTAGTTGATGTGCTTACAATGGAGTTGCAAGCCATATTGGAGGCTTTGGAGTTTTATCCCAAACTAGCTCATTATTACAAAGGAAAGACCATTTATGTGTTTACAGATTCCTTATAAGTGATTCGACTCCTATACTTGTACATCAACTATGGCTATTGAATCCATTTCAATGGTAAAACACATTTGCTACAAAATATTATTGTAGTAGTAAGTCAAACAGAGAAGGTAGTGTGCATACACAAGGTAAAGGCTCATAGCCAAAATTAGTACAATGAGATTGTTGATTTCCTAGCAAAGATAGGTAGTGGCCTACACAAAGAAAATCCTTCTATAGACATCAATTTAAATAATATTTGTGACCATGAGCCTTTCAATACATTGAGGTATGTAATGATGGTTGTCTTGTTGTTTTGGGGTTTCATTTTATATTATGTTTTCTTGAATACATTTTTTTGGGGCTGCAGCAATCAAGTGGCTTGTAGTCATAATGCACACAAGTTTGGATCAATATCCCTAGGCTAAATTTGGAAACAATGAGGGTATGATCAAGATGTGCAGAGCTTCATCTTAGCACCAAAATAACCAACTCAGTGTCATGACCCTCCTTTTATTAAGATTTTAGACATATTATAATTTTATGTGGTAATATTATGTAAGTGGTTTTATACAATTAATTTATGTGTGAAAAAGGTAGAGATTAAATAAAGAGCAAAAAATATTAAATTATTAAATACACACTCTTAAAAAGGAAAAAATAAAAGTTAACAATATTAATAAATAAGTGTTTCATTAAAAATTTCAGCACATGGTATTGGAGAAATGAAAAAATAAAGAATAAAAGAATAAAAGTTAAGTCACTATGTGACAAGTGTCCCCATCCTATCCTGAGAATTATTAATTGGTACAATCTATCATTAAACTTAATTAATAAAATTAGTCACTTTCCTAACTCACATTAATTAATATAATACATCATTTAATCCAATTAATTAGGAGTAGGGATATGTTACTATCCTCCATAATCCATTAATCAATTAATCCTAGATTAATTAATCTTCGTTATTATTTTCTCAAATTTAAAATTCATTCTAATCTCCCTCACATGTGACTTGCATGCACAAGTCACTATCACCTTACAACTCTTCCCTACTCACCCTTGTGTGGGAGTTCACATCATGCATGTGACCTTTCCTCTTTGACCCATTTGACTTTCTCATGTGTGCTTACACATGGTCAAACACCCCCCTCTCTTACATGTCATAGACAAGTCATTATCAAGCCACCCTCCATCTTACATGTCATAGACATGTCAACATCCCCTATACCCAAGGTGTGCTCACAAATCAAAATTTATATTTTAAAATTAGAATTCTCTTTCATAGGGTTATTTGAGCTTGTTTTATTGAATTTAGGGTAAAAGTAAACCTCTAGAGTGAGTACCTATGGGGTGAGAGCTTATTTAGAACATAATATGACCCTTTGGGAAAATTATGAGACCTGCAAAAAGTCACTTAAAGAGGAGTGACGAGTTTTATGGTCTTGGGGAAGGTGTGGGGACTTGTCATATCCACCTCTCCCAAGGTGTTCTCACACATGTGTGAGAACCCTTGGCTCCACTCCCCGTGTCATGTGGGAATATTTTTAAAGTCTTCTCCTTGTGACACTTTTCACAAGGTGAGGTTATCAATGCAAAGCCCATCTCCTTAAACAGTCCTAGCCATTGACACAATCTTCAATCTTGGCCCTCCATTTACCTCCCCTCAAGTTTATAAATTGAAGTTATTTCTTCTCTTATCAACAACACATGAATGATATCTTATGCTATCACTTTGAAGAGGGATTTTTAGATAGGCTTGAAGGAAGGAGAATCAAATTGAAGAAGGCTCAAGGAGATGATTTGGAGAACTCCATCAACATCCACGTTCACTTTTTTCTTATTTTCTTTACGAAACCAATTAAATCTAGAGAAATTAGTTAGAATCAAGCTATTACTCTATTTTCTATACTTGTTGTAAAAATAAAATTTTAAAATAAAGTTAGAATCAATCTATTATTTTTGTCCTTACCATTCTTTGTTTTTTCAAAACTAAGTCTAGAATGAAATTAATTTTCCTATTTTTTAATCTTTAAATCTATATATTTAAAACAAATAAATAAATAAATTTATTCTCAACTATGTTTATTTACAAAGAAATATTTTTTCTTATAATTTTTTTTGTCATTACAAATATAAATTAATTTTTAATAAAATGAAATTTACAAATAAATAAATTATTATTTTATTATTGTTAAAATAAAATAAAATATGTCTAAATACATATGTTTTATAATGAGAGTTTTTTTATATATTAAACTTCTTTATAACATTTAATTAAGTTAAGTCATAAATAAAATAATTTTTTGTTTGGAAATTAGATTATCTTTTGAAAATAAATAAATTGATAGAATTTTCAAAATGGGTATCAATTGGATAGATTAAATAATAAATTATTTGGTCTAATTAACAAAGGATGGGTTTATTCATTAAGTGAATTCAAATTATTAAAAAAAATCATAATTTAGTAAAACAAAAAATTAACTAACATCTATGATTGATGAACATTTGGTCCAAACCATGGTTCTATGAGATAGTATTTAATTTTTCTTGAATAAAAGATGGAAATAATTACTAGCTATTGTTGAATAAAATTAATGAACTTATAATATACCTCTCTTCTTCATAAAATGATGATAAACTATGAGTATGGACCTAGGAATGACAACATTTATATCTTATGACAACACTATGACTTTATGACAATAATGACAATTCTATGATAACAATTATGATTATTAGATATTAAATTTTAAGCTTAAAATTATGTTTCATTAAATGATAATTTCTTTGATTTACTGAATGGTAAGTAGTAAAATTGAATTCATGCAAACAAAATATCATCTAACTTAAGGCATTAATAATATCTCTTTAATAAAATTGCTTTCTTGTTATGCCACAAACTTAACTCTTAGATTTATTGTTATTCTTCAAATAAAATTTCTCTCCATGCAATAAATTTATTTCATTGGGATTCAAAGTTTATAACACAAAATCATAGCTATCATTTAGTAAATTTATAATAAACTTAATGGTTATTCTTTAAATTAATTTTCTCCCTTAATATGCAAGGAGATTCAATTATTTATAAAACAAGGTTGATTCATTTACTTGCAACAAGGGCATAGTGTATAAATCATTATGTAATCATTAGCATATTATTAAGAATAAAATTATGCAAATTAATGCAAACCTACTTTAGATAGATCATCAATATTGAGGCATTGATAGTGTAACTTATAGATAAAAAAACTTAAATTAGAGGAGGAACACAAAAAAAACCAGCAACGTTCGGTATTAACGGTGCCTCTGACTCACATTTATGGGTAATGTTGTCATGCTTGAGTTACTGCACTTATAGCCTAATAAAGCTGCAACAACAACATTTGTGGCATCGTCCCTATAAATCATTGGGGAGTAACAAGGAAAATTTTTGGAGTTAAAATCCAAGGGGTTGGGAATCCCTCTTGGATCGATAATCTAAAAAGATAATACTATAATGGACTTACATCCTCTAGTGAAAATCATAGAAACATAGGGTTTATGCATGTGAATTGACTTTTTAATTCTTTTATCTTTGACGATTTGTTATTTAATGGGCAAGGGTGATGCGACTTACAAGAATTTAGGACATAGATGAATGAGGAAACAAGCAAAAGATCACCATGAATCTTTATGTTTTCTATGCTCTCTTATGTGGGTAGCAACGGAAGAGAAACTGTATGGGGAAATGGCCCTAGAAAGGGTCACGTACGCACAAAATAGTTTACATCCAACAATAGATTAGGAAACAAAACTACATATTATACGCCTTGATCCTATGCTGAAACGGTGTATGTAGGAAGTCTAGGGACAAAGTTGTCCCTAGTACGCATGCACTCGAGATGGGAATTTAGGATTGGTTAGGAGTTTTTTCCTTGTTGGTCTTGCTAAGATACCTTGAGTTAAAGAAAAATAAATATTAAAATTGAAGTTTTCAATTATTTGTTATACTCAGAAGAAACCTTGATGGATTCACTTGATTCCCTAGGGCTTTAGGCCAAATTATGAGGTGGGACTCAAGCTTTTATTATTATCTCACATACTCCTAAGGACATCAACCTCGGTGCACTCTTAGTAGGGGAGTGTAGTCTTTAGAGAGTGACTCAGGACCTAGATGGTCCCAATGAGTCTAAGTCTCTAGCCAGAGCATTTTCTAACCCATGTGGTTAGATGTCTACCTTATTTGGATAGATAAATCTTGGTCCCCTATGGACATTAACCTAACTTGAATGGTTAGATTCCTATCTTGGATGGATAGATGAGTCTTGGTCCCATATGGACATTAACCTAACCCATATGGTTAGATTCCTACCCCGAATGGATAAATGCCTATCCCGTATGGATAGAAGTTACTGAGTATACAACTAATTGAGAAAGACATTAAGAGATTTACTTTGTTAAAAAAAATAGTGAATTTTTGGATTAAGGAAGTGTGGGTCTCTTACACTCAAGACATACATAGTGAGTATCCAAGTTATTTTTTATGTTTCTTGTACATAACTTATGATAAATATTTGATCAAAAATAGTGAAGATACAGTGCTCAACAATCTAATCAAAACAACAACATTGAAAACAACAAAATCATGCTAACAACTTCTAGATTAATACAATAGCCTACAAGGGCAACCTGAACATACAACCTACATAAATAACATAACCCTACCAAAAAGAAAGAATATTTTTAAGGAAAATAACCCTACCAAAAAGATAGAATCTTTTTAAGGAACACAACTCTACCAAGGAAAGCATCTTAACTGGATCGATAGCCAGATTCTAATAGTAGTGAGATCCAAAGCTACTAGTAGCATACCTATTTTTGGATTGATAGCCATAAGCATCAGTTTCTTACCTTCAACTAGTACCAATAGTGGCATAGCCATCTTAATAAGTTCATGGTACCATAGACAGACATAGGCAACATTAGTCGATCCAGTTGAACCAGTCAATTTTGTTGTTTAAGCTATGGATCCATATCCAGTACCATCGATGATAGTAGACCCTACAGTTGATCCAATTTCCCTTTCAAATTCTATGGGAAACTTATGTTGAACCAGTTGGATAGCTAGAACCACTGGTATAAGCATTAGCATAAGCAAATCTAGTAGCATAAGAAAATGTTGAATATGGAATAATTAAGATAACCCAATAGCAACATTTGAACTAGAGCTACTTTGACCAATCAAACACGTTGACCTAATTGGGTCTGCACTAGTAGGTGGGTGTTTACCCATCAAAATCTTACCTAGAAGCATACCTAGCAGCAACATAAGTAGCAAAGGCATAGGTTGTTTTATTGGAATTTATTTAGTTTAGAGTATACATGGACACTAAAAGTTCATTTATTAGTCTACACCCTAAAAAATACTTTCAGCGGGCTTCAAACCAATTGGTTACATCTCTTGGAAAATTCATTTCTTGGCATGAGCCCAATTAAAAATTATCAATAGAGATTACAATTTTGAGACCCAAATATTTCCTTAAAAAGTATAGAACATCCTTATGAGCATGTTGTAGTGAGTTCTCTGTCTCATATAGTTTGTTTATTGATTACATACTCACAATTTTGATATTGAATTTAAGTCTCAAACATCTGAATATATTTTAATTCAACACTATGTATATAATTTTTCTATTGGCACAACACTGTAATTAACAAGAAGTTTGCTAACTTGCAAGATGAGTTGCAAATAAACAAGATCTTCCCAATGCAATGAATGTTGCAAAGATAACTGACAAGCTTGGTCTGCACTTCTTGCATCACCGCCATTGGTAAGCATTTGATATGCCTTGCATTTACCATCTATACTGGGATATTTATACAATAGTCATATTACTTTTCTATTTACATGATTTTTTATTTCAATCTAGGATGAATGCTTCTTTTCTTTTCTCCTTGTGCAGTAGGGAAGTGTTTACACTCTATTTTTTTTTAAGATAGTTTGTGATAGGATTATCTGAGCTCAAGATGAAAATGAAATATTTAACACCCATGACTAAGCTTCTGGTCTTGTTAATTCAAGTATAAGGTATATTCTTCCCTTGCCAATCCATTTTGGTTGTCGAACTGTTGTCTTGTGTCTTCTTGAAGTGTTTGATGGTATAGCTAGTGTTTGGTATTCTAATTGTCTTATCAGGTACATTTAGAGCACTTGAACTACTTCTGGTGAAGGCTTGTTCAAAGGCTTGGATCGATTGTCCAACAACATTGTAAATATGGCAAGTAGTACATAATTTTATAAGATTCATTAACATTTCTAACATTTGACATTTTTTGTAACTTATATTGATTTAGTGAGAATATTAGGAAGATCATATAAATTTCAGAATTCTGGTGAAGGTCTGTTCGAAGGCTTGGATTGGTTGTCCAATAACATTGAAAAACATTGCAAATATGGAAAGTAATACATAATGTTGTAAGCTTCATTAAAAGGTTTAATGTTGACACGTTTTCTAACTTATATTTGATTTGTATTTTTTTGTGCAGGCTTGATTTAGTGAGAATATTATGATCATATACATTTTAGAATGTGTTGAAGGCTTTTAGCCATGAAACATATATTTTTAACAAGCTCTCCTAGTAAAGGAGATACTAGCTTGCATGAGTGAGGATCAATTCCATTGTGAGTTGATCCTTCACTTGAAAATTTGTAATACTATGATTGTTTTTTAATTAATTACTATGATTTTTTTCACTACCTCTGTTGATTAAAGTTCACATTTTTTTTTGTTCAGTGTTGTTATTATTGCCCCTTCTTTATCTTGGTAAAATTGTTTCCAAAGTTTTTCATATTATCTTACAATATTGTGTAGGTGCATCTACATTTTAAAAATGGAGCATCTATTTTTAATAGTTGAGAGATCTATGGATGCATCTGATATAGTTTATTGATTACACTACTAATTTTTTTTATCATGTTTTTATCATATTTGTGGTACTTAGGAATATGATTAAATACAAAATAAGTTAGTAAAATAATTAAAATTGGTTGCATAATTCAATGAGGGTCCATGGGTTGGTCTAGTGGTCCAGATTTATGTTAAGAAGTGATGTTATAGTTTAATTTTTTAGTACCTCAGTGGAGATAGGTTTAGTCTTCTTTGTCTCTCCATCCACATTTTCTTTGAATGTATATAGTGCAAACATTATAATACTTGAAATGGAACAATATGTTTCAATTTTAGTAATATTTTATATTAATTCTATAATGTAACTATCTAGTGTTTTTGATGTGCATTTAGAACATTTACAACCAATTAGACATGTATACATACTCTTAAATTTAAAAATATTTATAGATGTATTATACATACATGAACCTTAAAAAAATTGTGTGTGAATTCTTGAACACTCTAGTAGTGTTGGTGAAGAGGAACATTGGAATCATGCAGATATTTGGAATAGGATTGGTGAATGTGTTGAATGTTTAACTTCATTGACACTTGGATTTTGAATGTTAGATCTAATAATTAGGCTGATTTTTAAGATATATGTTGAATATGTGTAGAATTTGTTTTGATTAAGATAAATTGAGAAGGTCCCAAACCCATTACAAAATAGTCATTAAGGAAAAACTAAGTGTTCTAACAAGAGGTGAGACAACATGAAAGGAAAATAAAATGAGACTAGAAATCAAAAACCAACAATTAGTAGAAATAGAGATAGGACAAACAGAAGACCAACAACCCAAGGAGACCAATTATTGTTCTCCAAGAAGATGGAGGTCTTTTATAGCTTGCCACTCCTTGGCGAGGAACTATAGTTTATCCTCAAAAGACAAGGATTTTGGATTCTTTTTACAAGTGTTATCCATGGAATCAAGCAACACTTTCTTCACAAAATTACCTTTTTTGTTGGAGCTAGTAGGGGAAATCAAAATTTTCCTCCCTAGCTCTCTTTGCATAGAATTTTTTGAGCTCATGTTGAAACACCTAGATAGTAACCATTGTATTCTTCATAATTTATTTATTGTACACAATAATCTCCTTCAAATTGATGATAATCTTATCCTAGTTACAATGGAGTTTAGCAACCTCTTTTCTCAAGATCATGCAATCCTTAGGAGACCCAATAGAATTTTTAATTTCCCCAACTTATTTTTATATTGGTCTGATTATCAAAATTTTGAGTTATTCCTTTCCTCACCTGGCCAATACCTAGTATTATTCAAAAAATTAGACTCTAGATATTAGATTGTATCCTTTGTCATGAGAAATTGGGCAAGCAACAACTTAAGGATGTCATTTTGAATATGCTTTGGCTTTCCAAAGTTCATCCACTTTCTATCGCAAAGAGGAAAAATTCATACAAGGGTTAGGGGTGTTCAAAGAAACAACCTCAAGGTCCTTAGCTTTCCCAACATCATGTTAAGGAGAAGAAGAGGAACTAGAAGATAAACTGCAAAGCATAATAGAACTAGGAGGAGAGACCTTGAGAGTGACATGAAGAGAAGGGGACCGAGAGGGGCTAGAGTTTTCATCTAAAATAATTTTTTAGGGAGGTTTCTCAAAGGAAACCTTTTTCTTACTAGTAGGAGTGGGGGAATTAGCGACTGAGGCTTTTCTCTTAGAAGCTCTTGGGGTGTTTGACCTAGTAACTCTAAGATGTGGGAGGGGTGGAGTTGGTAGTTGATGAGGGGGTTTTATAGTTACTAGTTGAGTTAACATGAATTCCCTTTTGAACAAGGGGGGGATTAACAATACAAGGGAGGGAAGATATGGTAGGGGAGAGAGCTAAATTATAGCAATAAAGCCTATAGATTAATCCTTGGTGAAGAGGCAAGGGTTATACTTTATCTTGTATAGATTTGATAGATTATTCCAAAGAAGAATGGATCCAAAATACAAAGTTCATTTTCAAGTTATGACATAATTGATTTAAAATAGGAAATAAATGCACATGAAATATTTAAAATAGACATTGAGGGTAGCATACCTCATCAGCACCTGGACAATCTTCTTCAAGACCTCGAACAAGTCTTTTCTTTAATATTTTTTCCTTATCCTTTTGATAATTTTATTTACATTTATTGGGAATGTTAGTGCCCTCAAGAGGTGGGCATGTGGCCACCAAAATTAACTCAACAAAGATAGAGAAAGAAAGGCCCTAAACATCGACATGCATCTAAATGGTGCTTGAATTCATCAATTACCTTTATTCTACCGTTGAGTGGGATTATATCCTCACCTTCTAGATATGAAAATGTATCTTACCCAAATACCAAGATCATTTAGAGTGTTATTTCTCTCTAGAATTCTATCATATTCTTCCCTTTCTATAACTTGAATCTTTAAAGCTTCCACACCAAATATTTAATTTAATTTGAAATATTCCTCTGAGTTCATTTTTCATCATTTCCCCACTTCCATCAAGAGGATTATCCTAGAGCTAGGTAAGAGAAGACATAGAAAAAGCTAAACCTCTAAGGATAGAATCCATACAAGATCCACATAAACTCTCCACATGTTATAGGTTCATTTTTTCATCATAGTTAATAGAAAATATCTTTGTAAAGAGTAGCTTAGAAGTAGTAATTATATCATGTTCATGGACTTTAATAAAATACTCATAATTCTTAGTTTAGATATATAATATACAATAGGGATCAATGGAGCTTGGGGGTTGGGAAAAAGTGATTTTTTTTGTGGTTTTGCTTACCCTGCTCGTGATCTACTGGATTGACATTTTGTGAAGTTTCTTTTTCAAGGAAAACAACCTATTTTTGATATTTACAAGTCGCAGTCTTTGGATTCTTCTAGGTCTCATCATTCTTCGCAACATTGTCCTCCTACTACACATCCTAATATAATTTGAGTTATAGCCCAGGCTTCCTTGATCCAAAATCATTCTTTTATCCTACCACATTTCCTAACTCAATTTCCATTGAGCATGGTAAATACATCAATCATGCCAGGCATCCAATGAATTTACCCAACTCTATTGTGGTCACAAATGGGGATTTATCTTTCCCAAATCAGTATATGCCTTTGGGTAAGTCAAAGGGGTCTCATTTTTTAAATAGAACACAAAAGTAGGTCTGGGTTCCAAAAATGCTAAGGGTTCCCATTCAACCAGATGTGCCTAAATGTTTTGTTCATTTTCTTGAGGCATTGTTGCAACCTCAAAATTAGCATCTATGGGATAATGCTCTTATTGGCAAGCTATTGAACCTTTTCCCCTAAATTTGGTCTTTTACAAGATTGGATATTTGATGAATGGGTTGGGTCTACCCAAGTATTCTATCTTGATAAGGGAGAAGGTTTTTCTAGTTCAATTTTCAATTCTAACATTGCTAGAATTTTTTCTCATTCTACCAAATCCTGGTTTTGTAAGGGAAATGGTCTTTTCACTCTTTCGTGGTCCCCAAATTTTGATCCCTCTCACACTTCAGTAAATTTTATCCCCTTTTGGATACAATTTCAAGGCCTTCCTTTGGAATATAGAGAAATAATTCTTATTGAAATCCTGGGAAATCACTTAGGCATTTACCTCAAACAAGATATGAATTTATTCTCTACTCCTTCGCATCCTATGAGGGTTTTCATTCTTTTGGATGTTTCTAGAACCCTACCTTCAAAGTTCTTAATAAATTCAAAGAATGGGATTTGGTAGCAACGAGTTGTTATTGAATGTCCACATGAAATCTATATGCAATGTCATCTTTCAATACACCTGCATGCTCCTTGCAAGATGGCTATAGGTGGGTCTTTGAAGGACAAAACAAGTTATGATTTGACTTTGGTTCGTAAGAACATTGAAACAAGGGCAGGTGGTAAATCTATTTCTCATTCGTCACGTGTTACTAAGAGTGCAACCTCTAATGAACATGATGTTATTCAAGGTTTTGAGAGGTCATCTAAATATTCACTCTATAGTGTTTTTTAGAGGGTCTTCAAGCACAATGGGAAAGATGGGCTTGGATGTGTATAACTCAGATTATTCAAGGAATCAAAAACATAGAGTAAGGCATGATTTCAGGGTTGCTCAATCAACTTTTTTCATAGACTCTGCTACATGTGGTTCTATTTTTTATTTGTGCCTTGCGACAAATCAATTTTTTACTATTTCTTTTTCAAAGGAATGGATGAAAACATATCAGTCTGTTGTAAGAATTTTTCATAGTTCTTTATATTTATATTCACCTGAACTTAAATCTATTTCAATGCAATAAATTTTTCATATAGCTAGACTTATTACTTTTGGGGGTTTTTTGTCTACATTTGGGAACAATGTTATGGCCATTTAACCACAAAATGAGTGTAAAATTTTGTAGGCGTGTGATTTTTGTGAGGATGTAAATTATAATGACACTCAATTTATAGGTTTAAATGAGGAAATGGAAAGCTTTGTTGATAATTCTCTATCATTAGTTACAGATCAAATGATTGATGAAATTTCATCAGATGTTTTGGGAGAGGATGGAATTTTTCAAAGTCCACAAAATCTATCAATAACACAAACACCGTTATCACCTTTTGTTAGCAAAAAGATTCCTATAAAATGGGGTAGGAAATATTTAGCAACCAAATTGCAGGAGGAAATTGAGGCTGACACTCAGTCCACTTTGAAGGGTGCATTATTAGCTAGTTTTGACAAATAAAAAAGGCCAAGGAGAGCATGCTGATCTCCTAAGGCTTAATGTAGTTAATTTATTGGAATATCAAAGGCATTAATTTTGATGCTTGTGGAGCAGATGCGGTTATTCTTCAAGAAACCAAAACGTCAAGTAAAAATTTTGATAGTACATCTAAAAAGTGGTTTAAATGGAAATTTATTCATATCCCGACACAAGGAGCTTCAGAGAGGATTTTAACTGTATGGAATGAAAAAATAGTGGTGATTGACAATGTGACAAATGATAGCAATTGACAGTTAATGCAAATAAAACATTATGACCTCTCATTTCGGTTATTAAATGTGTATGCACCAACAAGCACTATTGGTAAAAAAATTATTTGGGATAAGTTAAAGAAAATATCTTTGAATCTTGTTCCAAATGCAATACAGTAAAAACACAAGCCATCTTTTAAATTTGAATCTATGTGGTTTCACCATCCATATTTTCTTCATTTACTTAAGCAATGGTGGTTGTCTGCGCCTTTTGTTCAAGGTTCACTTATTTTTCAATTTTGTAAAAAGCTAGAGTATATGAGGCTAAAAATTAAGAATTAGAATATATCAGTATTCAAAAACATATTTTTGCAAAAGGATTTGGTTTAAAAGAAGTTGACAAAAGTGAATGTACAAATAATTACTCAAGGTATGGATAATGTAGCTTTTGAGAAACAAAAAAAATTGCAAGAAGAATGGTGTGAATTATTATTGAGAGAAGAAGTTTATTGGCGTCAAAATTCTAAGGAGTTATGGCTTAAGGATGGTGATAGAAACACTAAATCTTTCCATATTTCAGCTCAAGTCAAGCATGTTAAGAATTTATTTTTTTCTATACAAGATAATGAAATAGGGGCATTGCTTACAAAGGAAGATGGTATTCAAAAATAAGGTATTAAATTATTTTCTCAATTTCTTTCAACAAATCAAACTCATTCCTCTCATTTTGAAAGAGATAGAGAAGAAATTTTGGAATTGATTCCCAAATTGATTTGGTAGGATGATAATGATAAGATCTTATCTCCTTTCACCTTAGAGGAAGTAAAGGCAGTTATTTTTTCTTTATCAGTAGATAAAGCTTCAGGGCCAAATGGTTTTTCTGTAATCTTTTTTCAAAAATGTTGGGATTTCATTTCTATGGACCATTTGGGAGATTTGGAAGAATCAAGAAAGTCAGGTGGAATTCTTAAGTAGTTTAATGTCACTCATATTGCAATTTTTCCAAAAGTAGACTCTCCAAATACATTTTCTGATTTTAGGCCTATATCTCTTTGTAATATAGTTTACAAAATTTTCACCAAGGCTATCTACTTAAGATTACATCCTCTTATATCAAGCATTATCTCTGAAGAACAAGGTGGGTTTGTGCCAGGAAGTGAGATAGCTGAAGGGGATTTAATAACACATGAATCCCTTCATTTTGTTGCCACAAATTAACTTTCTGCAATGGTTGTCAAACTTGATACGATAAAGGCATATGATAGGGTTGACTGACAATTCCTTATTCAATTTTTTTAAAAAATTGGATTTAGTCATAAATGGTGCAAATGGATCCTTTCTTACTTTTCTACTAAATTTTTTTATGTGATTATAAATGGTTCACTAGTGGGTTTTTTTAGTTCTACACAAGGGGTCCATCAAGGAGATACTCTTTTGCCATTTTTATTCATTATCCTTGTTGAAGCTTTGAGTAGAGTTATTTCCAAAAGTCATTCTCAAGGTTTTTCTGCAAGGTACAGTCATTCCCAGTACAAATTTTTCTATCACACATTCTTTATTTGTTGATGATACTTTTCTTTTTGGAAAAGCAACACTAGGGGAAGCAAAAGAAATCAAAGTTGTTCTAGACAAGTACACTAAGGTCTCTGGTCAAAAAATAAATGAAAGTAAATCCAAGATTTACCTTTTTAATTCAAGGGCAATGGTTGCAAGAAATATTTTCAAGATTCTTGGATTTCAAGAAGCAGTTGTTCCTAGTAAGTATCTAGGAATTCCTTTCTTTATTGGACAATATTTTTTTCCTTATTGGCAAAAAATAATTCAGAATATTCAAGAAAAAATCAGTTCTTGAAAAGGAATATGGTTGTCATTATCGGGCAGGATTTTAATGGAAAAAATAGTTTTATCCTCAATTCCTAATTACTTTATGTATGTTTTAAAAGCACCTAAATCCATTGTGGCACAAATTGGAAAGTTTATTCAAAATTTTTTATGGTCTATAAATATAGATAATAAAAAGAACGTGCCCTTAATATCATTGGAGAAAATGTGTATGGATAAGATAAAAGGGGGAGCAGAGCTGCACAATATCGCAACAAGGAACCTATCATTGGGTGCCAAATTGGTATTGGAATATGTACACAAATCCAAATAAGAAATGGTGTAAGCTCATGCAATCAAAATATTTGGATAATCTTAATCCATCTAGAATTTTAACAGTGTTAAATCCTCGCTTAGGTTCAACAATGTGGAATTTATAATTTTAGGTATAAAATTTATAGTTTCTCGTCTAACTTGGGAGGTGAATAACGGTCAAGAAGATCTATTTTGGAAAGAATCATGGAATGACCTTCCATCCATTAATTCTCTTCATGAATTTTAACATGTTGAATTTTTTTTAGTTTCACAGTGGGGAACTAAGGTTAAAGACTATATAGAACAGGTTGATATTTTGACTCAAAGGGTGGTATGGAAAGATTTATCAAATTGTAACATTTCATCTACTCACAATGGGTTATTAAAGTAGATTTTGGATAAAAGAGAAGTTTACTTATCACAAAATGATAAGTTAATGTGGGAGTTTTCTAAAATAGGTCATTATACAGTTAGAGATGGTTATAAACTAGTTTCTCAAAATGGTATGAAAATTGGATATCAAAGGGCTTATACTTTTTGCTAGAACTCAATGATCTTGTCAAAAGCAGGATGTTTTGCATGGCTTGCAATCAAGAACAAGATTCTGATAAGTGATAGATTGTCCAAGTTGGGAATAGTTGATCCTTTCCAATGTGTGTTGTGTGGAAAATTTTACGAAGATATAAATCATCTCTTTTTGAACTGTGAGGTTGCTCAAGCATGTTGGTCTTTTATTTTGTGTAAAATGAATTTTTTTTCTCCTTTACCAAACAAATTGTGGGATATTTTTTCAAGTTGGCCAATATTATTCAAGCAATCATTCTTTGCTTTCATATGGAGAATTATTCCTGTAATGGTTGTGTGGACAATTTGGTGGGTTAGAAATAAGTGCATATTTAGGAAAGATAAATATGATATGGAAAGTTTTTTGGTTGGTTTAGAAAATTCTATCTCTAAGGTGGTCAATATTTATGTTCACATGACAAAGAGGGTTGATTCTATATTTATAGATTGGGATTCCAAATTACTATTTAAGTGGCCTCACATTTGTTTTCCATGTAAAGGAAGAAATCTTCAACCTGCAATAAATAAAGTTGATCGAACAAAGGTAATCTGGAAACTTCCTCCACAAGGTTTTTTTAAATTAAATTTTGATGGTTCCAGCAGAGGTAATCCAGGTGCTTCTAGGGTAGGGGTAGTAATTATAGATTATAAGGAAATATTTTTAGTAGAAAAATCAATCAGACTTTAAGTTGGCACAAATAATGCAATTGAAGCCAATGCACTTTTGTATGGATTAAAACTGGCAAGCTTGCTAAAAAATTCTAACTTGCAAATTGAAGGGGACTTGCAAATAATTTTGAATGCTTGCAAAGAGCATAAAATTATTAACTCGCATCTTCAATATATTTTGAGGGTATGTGTAAGATCATCATGGAAAAATCAAGCCCTTAAGCGGTGCTGAAAATTTAGAAAATCAGAGTTCAGCAACTTGATGTAAAAATATGAATAAGTTATATATATTATTTCAAAAATATGTAAGAATATAATTTGCAGAAAATTAAATTTAGTTTCTGAAATACTAGATTTAAAAAAATATATATATATTTGGTGAAAATTTGAAATTTCAATGTAGTTGTAATTAAATTTCAAGGAAAAAATAAGAAGTAGGTGTCTGTCTGACCACCCTAACCACAATAAAATGATAATAGTTTTTTATAAGATCTTAGATATAAGTAGAGGACTCATGTACCGATCTGATGCATATTTTTTTGTAATTTTTTTCCAATTAAATAATTAATTATGACTTTTTTATTACAACTTCTAAAAAATATTAAAATTTGTATGTCTGACCACCTTAACTTGGTCAAAACTTCATGAAATTCAATTTTTTTTAATCCTATAGTATGTGAAGCATGTTTCGGATTCAAAAAATGTGATACTGTTTGAAATCTATAGATTTTTTTCAATCAACCTATCAATCAGGACTTTAGTCGCAATTCAAATAGAAATTGAATAATAATTATTTATTAAATTCAAAGTAAAGCATAATTTATATTGGTGGAAAGCTGAGAATATCCTTTAAAAACCCTTTCCGTTTCATCAATTTTGGGTAAAACAAAGTCATCAACCACATGGGCCATCATATCACTTACATATCACCATTTTTGGCATATCATGATCCTGCACATACCCTTGAAGAAAATTAGGGTTTTATTGAATAAATTTAATATGTAACTGATTTTCATATATAGAGAGAGGGAAATGGACTAGCAGACTATTTGGCAAGCCTCGGGTGTGATCAAGTTGAAGAAATAGTGACACATGTTTTAAATCACACAAACACGAATGTTATTTTGTATAATATTCTCTTTAATGAAGGGGGCTTGTAGGCATGTTTCATTGGTGCACATATAATTGCTACATCAAAGCTTGTCTATGCCTTTGAATGTTTTTTGCAATGTAACAATGGTATAAATTGTCCTCTATGGACTAAAAGTACACTTTATTCTTCATGTTTCTCAAAAATGGAAGGTGACTTGATGTATGTAAAATTTCAATAATGTACCTTTCCTTGAGCTTAAGTTGCAGAATAATTTTCATTTCAGGTTGAGTCAGGGGTTTGTATCAAGATTTTCAATAATGTAACAGAGGAGTATTTTTGTAGAATCATTCAAATTTGGAAGGTTTGTGTGGGTATATTTCATTTGTTTTCAAGGAGTACTTTGGATGGCATAATGTGAATTGTCAAAGTATATGCAAGAGTCAAGGAGCTCACCTAAATTGGGTAGATGTTGGGATCAAGTTAGCAACGGTGTTAAATTGGGGAAATGTACAGCCTTTCAATTTTTTGCTAGGTTTCAAGTGTGTGCTTAGGAAAAAGTACTTCCAAGTGGTTGTTGGATATGAGCTTCAGGTGGTTAGGTACCATATGGAAGATTTCAAGCATGAGGAATATTTATTCATGTGTGAGAAAGATTAACATGATATTTTAAACTAATGTGTGATTTTATGTGTAGGCTAAAGGTACGAAGCTTTATAAATCATAATAGGATGAAAGGACCTTGACTTGAGGTGGAAAACAAAAATTTAGTTTTGTATAGGATGTATAAAGATGAAGTGAATGTTCTAGTCTTTCTTACGAAATTCTTTGATCTGAGGTGGCAAATGAAAATTCATTTTAGTATAGAATGTTTAAAGTTGAAGCGACTGTTCCATTCTTGTTTATGAAATTCATTTGTCTTTGCTGAAACTAATGCCTTATCTCTGGATTAGTGTTCTCAACTTTTTCAAAGCTTGGTTTGATACATGGTTACTGACATACAAACCTTTGGTTTGTGATGTGATTGTAATTCTATTTATAGGGCTTATTTCACAAGTCGTTTCATCGCCTTTCATTATTTGTTTGTTGTAAGTTGTGGATAAATTAAGAGGCCAAGTATATTATCAACATCTACACCTTCGTCCTAGTTTCAATCATTGTTTCTTCAACAAAGGATTGGGTTCTCTAACCTCTAAGATGTGTTTCTTTAGGTATGAAGTATATCCTAAGGAATTATAGAGCTAAATTCCAAGTGCAACCATGGGAGACATCCTTTTTTTATGCTTTAGAGAAGGAATAGTTGGAAGCTATCATTCAAAGTTAATTGTCCATCTATTTTTTGTTGTATAAAAACAGTACTTGGTGAGGAAATAACCAACCCAAAGACTCAAAGGATCATTTTCCTATCTAATCTGGTATCACTCTTCATCTAAAACTTGCTTGATCTAGTGAATGAATACAAAATGGTTTTAAGTATTGCAGTTAAGTCTGTGAATGAAGAGTTTATGGAAAATGAAGCTTTTCTTAAGAGTGTGCAATCATATGATATATGGAATGTAGAATCATATCTTGGAGGAATATTTCCAAGACACTTCATGATTCACAAGACCAAATATCTAGAGATTCTTGATGCTTTAAAATGTCAATTAAAAGGATTGTTCACTACATCTTTACACAACACTAGCAAAGTATCCAATGGATTTGGGGAAGGATACAGTTGCAATATTTAAAAGAAAATTTATGGCAATTTCAATTCTTTCAAACCATGTGTTTGTTCCAGACAACCAATCAAAGCATCTATAAACCAAGAAGAAGTGTATAATGCAAGTTCTAGACATTAATGTTACAATTCACTCACATTTTGGGTATGTGCAAGATCATCATGGAAAAATTAGGCCCTTAAGTGACAATGAAAATTTAGAAAATCATAGTTAGGCAACTTGACGTAAAAATTTGAATAAGTTATCTATATTATTTCAAAAATATGAAAGAATAGAATCTATATGAAATTGAAAGTAGTTTCTAAACTATTAGGTTGATTTACAAAAATCTATATGGTGAAAATTTGAAATTTCAATGTAGTAGTACTTAAATTTCAGGGAAAAAATAAGAAGTAGGTGTCTGTCTGACCACCCTAACCACAATAAAATGATAATATTTTTTTATAAGATTTTAGATATAAGTAGAGGACTCATGTTCCGATGTGATGCATATTTTTTTGTAATTTTTTTCCAAGTAAATAATTAATTATAAATTTTTTATCACAAATTTTTAAAAATATAAAAAATCGTATGTCTAACCACCTTAACTTGGTCAAAACTTCATGAAATTCAATTTTTTTAAAATCCTATAGTATGTGAAGCATAGAATGTGATGCATGTTTTGGATTAAAAAAATGTGATACTGTTTAGATATTTTTCAATTAGCCTATCAATCAGGACTTTAGTCGTAATTCAAATAGAGAATGAATAATAATTATTTATTAAATTCAACGTAAAGCATAATTTATATTGGTGGAAAGCTAAGAATCACCTTTAAAAACCATTTTTTCATTTCATCAATTTTGGGTAAAAAGAAATTCACCAGCCACATGGGCCATCATATCACTTACATATTGCCACTTTTTGGCCCATCATGATCCTGCACATACCCTTCTGTCGGTGGTGATAATGAAGAGGTTGGAGAAAATTTTGTACAAGGCATTGTTGTGAAAGGAGAAAATATTTAAAGGGATGTATTATAGATGGATATAGTATATATAGGGAAAAGCATAAATATTTTTTCTTATAGTTAATATTCCTATTTTGTGAAAGGATGATGACACAAAAAAATAGCTATAAATTGTGGAGCGGCCTTATTTCACCAAACATGATGGAAAATCTATGTAATAAGAAAATTTTGTAGTGGCTGATAGGATTAAATAGTAGACATCAAGAGAGCACAACCATAGCTAAAAGATAAATGTCATAGATTTTTGACATTATTGTAACCGAAATATCCTATATATTAATATATATAGGCTTACAACCTTTTAATTGAAAAAAACATATCCAACACATCAAATCAAAAAATTAGCTTAGATTGCATTAGACCATATAAATTGTTTTACATTGCAAGTAGTTAATTAGATTACAATTTAGTTTTAATAAAAAAAATAGAAAATGAATAACATGTTATTTCATGAATTTAGATTAAAGTATTTAGTTAATGTAAAATTGAGATAAAAATAGATAAAATTTATCTTAAAATTATTATGCAGCTAAATCAAGAAGCATCCAATGTTGAGCAAGTTTAGGAAAAAGCTAATAGCTTGTGGAAAATATAAAAGGAAAATGGCATGAGGTATGCAAGTCAAATAGCTCATACAAATGAACTAGCCCTCCCAAATGAAATAGTGGAATAAGAGAAACATTGTCTTATCACCTTTCATAATTTCAGCCAATGGATGTTGAACTTAATCTAAGCTAATGGAACACTTGGTCATTGAGGAATAGTCACAACTATACCTTTGGAAATTATTTTTCAAGATGAACCCTCATATCAACACCAAAATACCACCTAAGAATAACGTGTTCAACCAAAAACCAATTGAACATACTGTAAGAGAGGGGGACGAACCACGTCAAGGCCCTAGGTCATTGAGGGCCAGGAGTAGTCAATTGCCCTAACTTACCTCAATTTAAGGAAGTGTTAGGAAACACAAGATGAGAAAGATGAGGACTATAAGATCCTTCGATCACTCTGCAAAATCGATTTGAGAGGAGAATATGCTAGTCAATTTTTAGGGTCAACTCCATGTCTCAAATAGTTCTCTATCAAAGGATAGAAGCATGGTTTTGGGATGATGACACGATGTGTTGGTGTCTCTCAAGTGCGTCGATGTCCATATGACCAAAGGACCAACAAGACAAGGTCTAACCATTAGAAAATGAACTAACAACCTAGTTAATGATTTTTAAGTGAATAAAATAACACTATGAAGTAAGAAACATATAAAAAGATATGATAAAAAAATAGATTATCACTAGGGTGACAAGAATAATCTCACACAACAGCTTGTTCACCAGCTAGCTCCATAAAGAATGTCCACCTACACATAACAGAGAGGAAAATTGTTCTGTGGATGTATAGGGTTCCGCCTCAGTTAGACCTCTATTTTTTTGTGTTTCCACCTCCATGGACAACCATGTTTGCAACACTAGAGAAATACTATGATAAAGAAGGAAATGCAAGAAAATAACACTAAAAAACTACAAAACAGTAATGTGCTTACTCCACCAAATAATAGAGGAGAGGAGTAAAAAGCTCACCACCTCCACCAAGAGCACTCAAGGCTAATGGGGGAGAGAATGAGAGGAACTCAAACCTCTATTGCAATGTTGTTGTTCTACACCTACTCTAGTAAGGTGATGGAGTGAAACAATGTTGCTTGAATGCTTGAAGTGAATGATTTGATCTATAGATGAGACTGTCTAGCCTTAAAATGAATGAAGGAATAGTGGATTTGAAGGGAAGAGTGAAGAAAACAACCATATTCGAGTTAGTCAGCCGAAGAGGGCATTACAAATTGACTTCCAATGAGAAGTTTAATTCCTTCGCAGATTCCAACCATAGGAGTATGTGAGGGATGTAAGCGCATCACACAAGCATCCTTTATAGTTATTCCTCCACTGAAGCTGAAAACGGGTGCCAAGTGGAATGAGGACAACAGGCTTATGTGGAATTAAGCCTCTGAATTTGAATTTCTAAAGTGAGGAAGGGTAAAAGAGGAATTTGCATTAGACGTACAAACTCATTCCTATACATTTTTCCCCCACTTTAGCGAGCATGAATACTGATGAGTGCTTTGGTAAAGTAGATCAAAGAAGTAGTAGGGTTAGAAATGTATACTTAAACCATTGAGGAAGCAAACCATGATCTAGTGAACTTGAGAGTGCAGGACAAGCAAAGGAATTGATAGCCCCACAAAACTATGAAGCAGAAAAAAAGTGCCTTACAGGCCCACAAACCTATAAGGAAGGTATCATCCAAGAAATCTCACATGAAGGAAACTGATAAAAGTTCCTTACAGAACCATGGATCTACAAGGAAGGAACCCCCCAAGAAATCTCACATGAGGGAAGTTGAGAAAAGCGAACTCTATAGAGTTAATAAGTGGCTTTCCAAACACACCCATGAAATGACATGTTTACCCAAAAATAGAAAATTTCAAGAAGAGGTCACACAGGAAAGTAAGTAGATAGTCACATAGACCATCAATAGGCTAGAAGACTTTCAAAGGCTCCCTCGGGAACCCTTCCAAAGGAAGAGGGGTCCACTCAAGGGATGCAGTGTTTGAAAGTGAGATCTAGTCAGGCTACCCCCAAGCTAGATGTAAAGATGTAAAGTAGTTCTAGTTGGGCTGCCCCTGAGCTAGAAGAAAAGATGTAAAGTAGATTTACTTTGGCTGCCCCTAAGCTTGATGTAATAGGGAAAACTTTCGAAGAGATCCCTCGAGAACCCGATGTGAAAAGAAAGGGTCCACTCAAGGGACACATTGTTCGAAGGCTGGTGTCTTTTTTCTCGAATTGATTCCTCATCAAGGAATCCTTTTGAAAGATGTTCACTTCATCAAGGAATTTGAAAGGAAGAACATGCCCCCACACAAGGGGAAGATCAAAGTTGTTCCTGCTTTGGAGGAAGGCTTCCAAGTCCTTTCTTTATGAAGTGATGAAGGAAACATGTTTCGTTAGGGTTTCAAGTTGAGAGTGCAATTCTAACAAAGAAGTGTATGAAAAATATTGAGAAAAGATTCGTTGGCCACGAATGCATTTTCTGAAGGTCAAAGTGATGTAGAAGTAGCTTTCTCACACCTCAAAGGGACAACTCAATCAAAGAATGGAAAAGGATGAAGGAGAAAGAAAAAGGAAAGATAATATGAACAAAGGGCATGGGGGGATTTGGTTTTGCGAATTTAGATCTACACTTTCTTATATAAATAGTAGGCAACAATGGTGCAAGGCAGAATATCATCAATCCCCAACCAGATCAAGAAGAATGCATAGAAAAAAAAGTAAAAGTAAAAAATTTGGTCAACATGAAAGGGAAGCCTAAATGCCCCCAACACTTTTTATTATCCCCAATTTTTTGAAAGTCAATCACAAACATGGAAGAATGATGATAAAAGTAGAAGAAGGTTTACAACACAAACACCACACTTTTATCCGAGCACCAACAGGGGTGATGAGGGTCATCTAGGCACATATAGCAAGATCATGGGGGAACACATCACAACACACACACACACATCTAATCTAAAGATAAAGGAGAGGTCTCCCCCTAACACTAGTCAACCAAGAGGTCATCAACTTCCCACTCTAGATCATCGTAGGGGGGAGGAGGATGAGCCTGTAATGGTGGAATGTTAAGGGGAGGATCTTCTAACCCTTCTGCAACAAGGGCTAAGGAAGATGGACCTCCAAGGTCTCCATCACTCAACTCTTGTGGGTCTAAGGTTAATGAATTTATGAAGATCGTTGATAAGGTCTGAAATTCATCCAATGAGTTAAACATGCACTTAACGAGAGTGACATGTTTCACCTTGATGAACGGAGAAGATCGTGCCCAAGGTTCACCACTAAGCTCACCGAGTGATTCGAGAGCAGTGACAAACTTAGGAGAAGTCAGGAATATTTTCATTACTAGGATAGAACAAGTCATCACGGGTCACCTTTCAATGAAGGTGGGATCCTTTTACGTCCTTCATTGTTGGAAGGACCACTCTCCACTTTTTGCTGCATCGGGGGAGGTGAGATCCCCACAAATGAGGCAAGAAAGGTTGATGAAGAGGAGGAAAGAACTACAACAAATATGACTGAGGTGTTAATCATATCTATAGGCTTCAGGAAAGGTAGGACATCTAGAATGGATGTCAAGAAAGGCGGCTCCATTGAAGGAGCGATGAACACCTACACCTTTCTAAAGTTATGCACATTTGCACTCATAACGGAAGCCAAAAGTGTTATAGAGCTAGTTTGAATGGGAACAAAGGAGAGGAGAGAGGATGCAATAGAAGGCCCTAAAACAGGGGCAGTCATCTCCTCTTCCTTCCTCTATGAGGTGGCCTACTCAGCTAGGAGAGCCTTTCACTGGTGCTTGTGCTCATGTGCAAGGCGATTTCTGCAACTCTTAGAGCTAGAGGATGGAGGTTGCGAAGGAGTAGAAGGCTCTTGCTAAACTATATGAGTTTCCTCCACATATGTTTCCAATGAAGGGATAGGCTCTTCCACAAGAGCAGGAGGGACAGTTAGAGACAACGAGGGGAGTTGGCTCCAATTCCTCGACAACAGGCCTCTTCTCGTTCAATGCTTTAGAAGCAGGGGCGGTAGGAGGCTGCGGGGGCTAGGACATAGAGGATTCCCCATGGGAAGATTTCTGCTTACCATAAAGGTAGTACCAAGGTCCAGGATGCTTGGTAGGGAGTTTCAATATCCTTATCTTGTGTCTACGCCAAGCAAGCACCATTGGACTCAGAGGGTAAAGTCCAAGCTTGCTCATCCAATACTCCTCCCAAGAAAGAGGAGTGGATGAGGACCCCGAGAAGGAGCGAGCTTCTCTTTTCCCTTTCGGGAAGAGGAGTTGACTGGTTTTTTTTCTATGGGAAGGGTCAACTTCGGCTGTCCATTTCCCCCAATTTTATACTTTACGTAGTTCTTGTAAAGTAGGTCCATTCTCAGAGGAAGCGGACCAACTACAAGATGGTAATCATAAGGAATATTAGAACATGACATGATACATCTAAATGTAAATAACTATAAAAATAATAAACATATAATACAACATCATTACCTAGATCTCTAGCCCACCAATCAAGATCTCACTAAGGGATAATAGGTCCCTCATGTGCAAGAAGCATAGAACGTGTTGTGTCATTTCCCTCCCCACACTCATGAATGGTCATACTTGATGCAACTGTTGATTATGCTCGGGTGACTCGTAGGTGAGATGAATGTCTCTCCTCAGGGGCATCTATAGCCTCCTATATCTCATCAAGATCATCACTCATCATCATCATTGGTATCCCCTCTAGATACTTTGATCTATCATCATCATTGGTATCCCCTCTAGATACTTTGATCTATCATCATCATTGGTATCCTCATTTGCAGCTCCATCCTCTCTCATCTCTATGACCTAGTAGAAGTCTAGCATCGCCTACAGGATGATTTACAAGGAAGACATGAGTAGGTTGTTCCCTCATCCATAACACTCATAGGCTATAGTGGTACCTACACCTTCCAAGTTAGATGTTGGGGGCACATCATGGTCCTCATCATTTGAATCACTAAATTTAACATCATTAATCATGAGATGATAGATCTATCTCCAAATTTGGAGCCACTCTATGTTGCTATCAGGTATGTAGGTCATGGCATGAAGTCACATGAATCCCATGACTACATCCTCAAAATATATTGTGTGTGATTTGGCCACTCGGGTATGGTGTAGTAGGGTATCCATACTATCTCATCCTCCTCTAAGTGATCAAACAAAACCCTCTAGTATAATAGATCCTCGTACTGCCAAACCCATCTAATTGTGTTGTTGAATGCTTGTGGGTAATCCATGGCCACTACTGTAGGATAACATGTTGTCATAGTTAATGTGATATGCTTGAAGGCCCAATCCTGTAAGAGTGTACAATTCACTATGATGTGTATCTCTTGGTATCAAAAGTGTCTCGGATCATAATAGAGGTGAGCCAACATACTGTGACCCCAAGAATAGATGATTTGATGTTGCTCCATCTTGTGGATAGTGTGAACAAGGCCTCTTTATAGGTGTGTGTGTCATCCATCAAGTACAAGAGCTAAAGGAATAGTAACAACCATAATTCATGAAAGCAATGGTGAGTGTGCATATAGAATCCACTGAAGCTCAATGTGAGCACCAATGTCTCATGGTCAAATAGGGTGACCCACACAATAATCAATGTCCCACCACATTTTCTTGTGTGTGTGATCCTCCTCTATATGGATGGTCTCACCTTGGATGGGTAGTGAAGATATAGTGTACATCCTCAAGGGTCACCATCATCTCTCCTAAAGGTAGATGGAACATGCATGTATTTTCACTCCATCTCTCTACTAGTGCCATCAATATAGCAACACGATACCTCATGGGTGGCATGATGTAGATGCAAATAGGCTAGTGTTGCATAAAATTTCAACCTCCTCCTTGGACAATCAGGTAACCTACTCTTGGATAAGGGTGAATAATCTACCTCCTAAATGATGGTAAGCATGTGGTGAAATCTGAAATAAATCATCAATAACATGCCTAAAAATATTAACCAAGAAATTAAAAGTGAAACAAAGTTTCTTTGGGAAACTTGGGCCACTTTTTGATGGGGTCTTGAAGCCTTCTAAAAATACATTAAATATGCTATAAAATCAAAAAATTAAACAAAAAGTATGGTACAATGGACTCACCATGTGTTGAAGCTCACTACGTGCCACCTCCTCTTGCAAAACGTGCAACCTAGGGGGTTTGTATGCTTGTCACCTCGACATGTTTACTCACTCTGCAACAAAGTAATTTTACAAATATTAAATGTAAAAATGATGGTGAAAAGCATTATTTTGTACTAACATATACTATAGTTTATTAAAGAAAATTAAGTTCAAATAATCATAATGGGGGCTAGTGAACTTCATTTTCAATGTTGTTTTCTGCATTAGATTCATGGTTGTGTTCCCAATATTATTTAATGTTTATCGATATGTGGTTTTGTAAAATCAATGCCCTATTGGAAACATTTACACCACCAAGTAAAATAATTCAATGCAGTTACATTTTTACATTGATTCAACCTCTATAAAGCAATTTGAATTAGGGGGCATACATCTACCCTCGAATTCAGTTCCTTGTAAAAGTTTGATGATTTTTGAAAAGATAACAAATTGGTTTGCAAGATGTGGTTCCTAAAATTGTGGTTTTGTAGATGACTTCATTGGGGGCTGCATTCTCCCCATTCACAAATAATTACAATATCCATATGAGTATCCTTTTATGAAGCGTAATTTACTTTTGGTACTTTAGCTTGCATATGCACATAGTGTCATATGGTCGCTAAACTAGGGGCTAAATGTAGTATATAAAATTGTACTCCTTTCCATGTGAGTACAATTTAACACTTAGAGAAGAAGCCATAAAACCTATTCCTTTACACCATTTCAAACTAGAGAGGAGCAAGAGGTCAAGTTTGAGAGATCAAGGAGAAAAAGAGAACTTTTAGAGAACATTCAAGAAAGAAAAGTTGAAGTCTTGAAGTAGAATTTTGTTTTATTTGCAATTATTCAAGATCATTTTGTCAAAGATTGGATCAAGCATTGATTATGATTTAAGGTTGATTCTTATGGTGGATCATGATGGATTCTAGGTTTGGGAGATGCATTTGGCCATTTTCCCTAACCTAATGACTCTTTTCCTAAGTGATACCATCTTTTATCTTCATGCTACTAGCTAACTAAAGCAAGGTATTGTCATATTTTATATTTTATTGGGGTGTATGGACTTCTTCTCAATTGAACCTTAATCATTTGTCATTGTCATATACAAATCATGCTCTAATGCACTAAGTAGGGTTTCTTTTCATATTAGCTCTTAACCACCTTAGATGAACTGAACGTTAGGGCTTGTACACACTATCATTTATTAGATTTAAATCATTTTATCAAGGTTTAATTACTGAACTTGGGGCTTGACTAAGGAAAACCCCTATTCACCCAAAAACAAAAATTTCCCCTCTTTTTGTATGCATATTTGCAGGTGAAGAAGGATTGAAATTGGATCAAAAGTGCAATTTTACAAAGTTGTCAAAGTTGTTAAGTCATGGAAAATCACCTACAAGATTTATTTTTGACTTTCCAACATTAGAATCTAGAGGAATCAAAAGTGCAGATCCGAGATCAGAGGAGTGTGAAATCAGATTTTGAATCCCTGTATAGACACCCATTTGCCCTACGGAAAAATTGTCCTAGCAAGATACTCAACAACCACTTTTGGTGACAAGAACACATCAACTTCCCCTTCTTAGATCTACCTGAAAGTTGATTTTTTTTTTGTGTTATCCTTTAAATCTACATTTCAAGTTTATATCACATAATTGAGTTCATTAAGTATTTTATTTTTATCTTTGAAAAAGTACATTTCAGTCATATTAGTCATTTTCTGTCATAAAGGAAACAATAGACCCTCTAATATAATAGACTCAACCAAAGGTTGAAAGTCAATCCTACCTTCGGAAGGTCTCTTTTTCTATTGAAATCAAGGAAATATGAGGGTGTCTTATATTTCTATTCCATTTTGGTCAAACACATCCTCATCCATTTTCCCTCCATTTCAATTTCTATTAAATGACATCTTGTAGATTGTAATATTTAATATATAGGACAAATGAAATTGTAATATTCAATATATAGATCAATATAAACACTTGTAGTATGATCAATATAATAAAATGTATAAAATAATGTATATTGACCCTATAATAAAAATGTAGAAAAATAAAATTAGACATGAATAGACTAGAAAAAGATAAAAAAATTGCATGTAAACAAACTCTAGCCTATTGATAATTATGTATATTTATCATTAAGAATTATTTTTCATTGTGTCCTATAAATTTGAATTGTTAAATCTTTTTAATTCAAACAAAAAACTATCATCAATTATGTCACTTAACTAGATAATCTCTTTTAAAAAAACTGGTTAGATTTTGAGGAAGATCAACCCTTAAAAAATTTATATCTAAATTTCTATAGTTGAGTTTTTAGACTAGATATCAAATCATGAATATAATTTAAATGGTGTTCTCTAATGAGGAATTTATTCTCATTTTCATTATTGAGTTTTTAAATCAAGTGCCAAATCATAAACAAAAAGTATATTATTAAGCTAAATAATGTTATCTCATGAAAAACTTATAAACCTATTTCTATTACTAAACTTTTAGTCTAAGTATCAAATCATACATAAAAATTATGATATTAACTTAAATGACATTCTCTCATAGGAATTTATACGCATATTTATGAAGAAATTATACAATTTTAATTATTAAGTTCTTAGACTAGATATCAAATCTTGAATTAGAATTAATGCTATTAAGTTAAATGACATTCTCATGTCAGTAGCTCAAAATAGTCAAAGATTTTATAATATTCAAACATTGTTGGTAAGCATTTATACGCTCACTAATCCTTAAGTTGCTTTAACTCAGTGCAATTTTAGCCAATAGACTATATTGCCTGAGCTTTCAAGCTTCCCAATTAACTCTTTAATTCTATTTCCTTTTGTTGCTCACTTATTCTTGCAAAACTATTATTAAGTTCTTAGACTAGATATCAAATCTTGAATAAAAATAATGCTATTAAGTGAAATGACATTCTCATGTCAGTAGCTCAAAATAGTCAAAGATTTTATAATATTCAAACATTGTTGGTAAGAATTTATACACTCACTAATCCTTAAGTTACTTTAACTCAGTGCAATTTTAGCCAATAGACTGTATTGTCCGAGCTTTCAAGCTTCCCAGTTAACTCTTTAATTCTATTGCCTTTTGTTGGTAACTTATTCTTGCAAAACTATTGTGTACGTCACCATCCAAATTCTACTATATTTAAAGAAATATTTGTTGTTGGTTCTTGTTATAAAAGCTAGGACATCCATCAAATAAATATCTATAAAAAATCTTTTCTATTTATTGAGCTCATCCCATACCTCAATCGAGATGAACATCCAATCTAAAAACTTAACAAAGTGAGCATATAATTTCCCAAGCTTATCTTTAATCTTCTTAGATAGCTCGAGATAAAATTCTTGAGTGGAGCAATGCTTTGGAAGATAAATTGATCAAAAAGTGGAAGATATAAATACGTGGCTTCTTCCAACTATTGACCATACTGACTGTTAACTATTGATTGTAGAGGAACGAAAACATACCTCCTCGAGGCACCTAAGCAATCAACATCATTAAGGCCATGCATGCCAAGTGTAATAAAATATCATCGAGTGACCGCTAAAGACTTGTTTATCATAGTTTATACTATAACGAACTTTAAAAGATGCAATTTTTTTGTTTTTTCAATATCAACGCTACAATTCTTGCATTCTTAATCCTTGAAAGTAGAAAGTAATTCAAGACAAGGAGCTCATTGTCATGGCTGAGGGAGGTATAAATAATTTGTTGATATGCAAGGACGTAGTATGTCTAAATATAAAATCTTCAGATTCATTTATCCCCTGGAAGAAATTGAAGTTTAGAACAGGCAATTCCTGTTGTTGCTGGAGGCAACATGGAGAGATCAAAAAGTGTTGCAAGTGTCCTGGATGGAAGAAAAAAGGGCCGACGAGAAGATAGATGAATGTTGCTGCATGTTCACTGATGATTCAGTCAAAGCCAATGGGAAGTTTGGTTTTGCATTCCTAGTTTATGGGTGTGGGATGATGAGTGGACAAGATCGGTTGGGAGAAGTAGCTGATGTGCTTACAATGGAGTTTTGAGAAATATTGGAGGATTTGGAGTTTTATCCCCAAGTAGGTCAATATTACAAAGGAAATACCATTCATTTGTTTACAGATTCCTTAGAAGTGATTTGACTCCTATACTTATACGTCAACTAGGGCTATTCAACCCATTTCAATGGTAAAACACATTTCCTACAAAACATTGTTGCAGTAGCAAGAAAAAAAAAGTTGTGTTCATACACAAGGTAAAGGATCATAGGCAAAATCAGTCCAATGAGATTTTTGATTTCTTAGCAAAGACAAGTGGTGGCCTACATAGAGAAAATTCTTCTATGGACATCAATTTCAATTGTATTTGTCACCATAAGCCTTTCACTGCATTGAGGTATGTAATGATGGTTCTCTTGTTGTTTTGGGGTTTCATTTTATATTATGTTTGTTTTCTTGAATACATTATTTGGGGTTGCAGCAATCAGGTGGCTTGTAGTCATAATGCACACAAGTTTGGATCAATGTTGGGAGAAGTAGCTAATGTGATAACAATGGAGTTGCAAGCAATATTGTAGGCTTTGGAGTTTTATCCCAAAGTAGCTCAATATTACGAAGGAAAAATAATTTATGTATTTACAGACTCCTTAGAAGTGATTCGACTACTATACTTGTACGTCAACTATGGCTATTTAATCTATTTCAATGGTAAATCACATTCGCTACAAAATATTGTTGGAATAGCAAGAAAAAAGAAGAAGGTAGTGTGCATACACAAGGTAAAGGCTCATAGCAAAAATTAGTACAATGAGATTGTTGATTTCCTAGAAAAGATAGGTAGTGGCCTACACAAAGAAATTCCTTCTGTGGACATCAATTTCAATTATATTTGTGACCGTGAGCCTTTCACTGCATTGAGGTATGTAATGATGGTTCTCTTGTTGTTTTGGGGTTTAATTTCATATTATGTTTGTTTTTTGAATACATTTTTTTGGGGTTGCAGAAATCAGGTGGCTTGTAATTATAATGCACACAAGTTTGGATCAATTCCTCCTAGGCTAAATTTGGCAACAATGATCAAGATGTGAAGAGCTTCATCTTAGCATGAAAATAACCAACTCGGTGTCATGACCCTCCTTTTATTAAAACTTTAGAGATATTATACTTTTATATGGTAATATTATGTAAGTGGTTTTATACATTTAATTTATGTGTGAAAAAGGTAAAGATTAAATAAAGAAACAAAAATTATTAAATTATTAAATACACACTCTTAAAAAGGAACAAATAAAAGTTGACAATATTGATAAATAATTGTTTCATTAATAATTTCAGCACATGGTATTGGAGAAATGAAAAACTAAAAAATAAAAGAATAAAAATTAAGTCACTATGTGACAAGTGTCCCCATCCTATCCTAAGAATTACTAATTAGTACAATCTATCATTAAACTTAATTAATAAAATTCATCACTTTTCTAAGTCACATTGATTAATATAACACACCATTTAATCTAATTAATCAGGATTAAAAAGATGTCACTATCCTCCATAATCCATTAATCAGATAATCCTAGATTAATTAATCTTCATTATTATTTTTTCAAATTTAAAATTTATTCTAATCTCCCTCACATGTGACATCATGCACAAGTCGCTATCACCTTAAAATTCATCCCCACTCACCCTTGTGTGGGAGTTCACATCATGCATGTGACCTTTCCTCTTTGAGCCATTTGGCTTTCCCATTTGTGCTCACACATGTGTGAGCACACATGGTCAAACACCCCCCTCTCTTACATGTCATGGACATGTTATTATCAAACCACCCTCCCTCTTACATGTCATAGACATGTCAACATCCCATCTATGTAAGGTGTGCTCATAAATCAAAATTTATATTTTAAAATTAGGATTCTCTTGGATAGGGTAATTTGGGCTTGTTTTATTGACTTTAGGGTAAAATTAAACCCCTAGAGTGAGTACCTATGGGGCGGGAGCTTATTAAGAACATAATATGACCCTTTGGAAAAAGTATGAACCTACAAAAAGTCACCTAAAGAGGAGTGACGAGTTTTATGATATTGGAGAAGGTGTGGGGACTTGTCGTATCCACCTCTCCCAAGGTGTGCTCACACATGTGTGAGAACCCTTGGCTCCTCTCCCCATGTCATGTGAGACTATTTTTAAAGTCTTCTCTTTGTGACACTTGTCACAAGGTAAGGTTATCAATCCAAACCCCATCTCCTCAAACAATCCTAGGCATTGAATCAATCTTCAATCTTGGCCCTCTATTTACCTCCCCTTAGGTCTATAAATTTAAGCTATTTCGTCTCTCATCAACAACACATGAATGCTATCTTATGGTATCACTTTCAAGAAAATTTTTTAGATAGGTTTGAAAGAAGGAGAATCAAATTGAAGAAGGCTCAAATAGAAGATTTGGAAGAACTCCATCAACATCCAGGTTCTCTTTCTTTTGATTTTCTTTAGGAAACTAATTAAATCTAGAAATTAGTTAGAATCAAGATATTACTCTCTTTCCTATCATTGTTGTGAAAATAAAATTTTAAAATAAATTTAGAATCAATCTATTATTATTATCCTTACCATTCTTTTTTTTTCCATACTAAATATAGAATGAAATTAATTTTCCTATTTTTTTAATATTTAAATCTACATAATTAAAATAAATAAATTTATTTTCATCTATGTTTATTTAAAAAGAAATATTTTTTCTTTTAATTATTCTTATGTCATTGCAAATATAAATTAATTTTTAAAGTGAAATTTATAAATAAATAAATTATTATTTTACTATAGTGAAAATAAAATAAAATATTAGATGCATCTCATAAAAAAAATTGGTTAGATTTTGAGGAAGATCGACCCTTACAAAATTATACCTAAATTTATATTGTTGATTTTTTAGACTAGATATCAAATCATGAATATAATTTAAATGGTGTTCTCTAATGAGGAATTTATTCTCATTTCAATATTGAGTTTTTAAATCAAGTGCCAAATCATAAACAAAAAGTATACTATTAAGCTAAATGATGTTATCTCATGAAAAACTTATATACCTATTTATATTACTACACTTTTAGTCTAAGTATCAAATCATACATTAAAATTATTCTATTAACTTAAATGGCATTCTCTCACAAGAATTTGTATGCATATTCATGGAGAAATTATACAATTCTCATTATGAAGTCCTTAGACTAGATATCAAATCTTGAATAAAAATAATGCTATTAAGTTAAATGGCATTCTCATGTCAGTAGCTTAAAATGGTCAAATAATTTATAATATTCAAACATTGTTGGTAAGAATTTATGCATTCACTAATGCTAAATCAGTGCAATTTTAGCCAATAGACTATATTGCCTGAGCTTTGAAGCTTCCCATTTAACTCTTTACTTCTATTGCCTTTTGTTGCTCAATTATTCTTGCAACACTATTGTGTACCTCACCTTCCAAATTCTACTATATTTAAAGAAATCTCTATTATTGGTCCTTGTTATACAAGCTTGGACATCCATCAAATAAATATCTATACAAATATTTCAATTTATTGAGCTCATCTCATACCTTAATCGAGATGAACATTCAATCTACAAACTTAACAAAGTAAGGATATAATTTCTCAAGCTTATCTTTAATCTTCTTAAATAGCTCAAGATAACATTTTTGAGTGGAGCAAACACTTTGGAAGAAGAATTGATCAAAAAGTGGAACATGCAAATACATGGCTGCTTGCAATTGTTGACCGTACTGATTGTTAACTGCTAATTGTAGAGGAGCGAAAATAGACCCGCACAAGGCACCTAAGAAATCAACAACGTTAAGGCCATGCATGCCGAGTGAAAAAAAATATCATCAAGTGACAGCCAAAGACTTCTTTATCATAGTTTATAGTATAAATACATTTAAAAGATGATTTTTTTATTTTTTTTCAATGTCAAGGCTACAATTCTTGCATTCTTAATCCATGAAATAAGAACGTAATTCAAGACAAGGAGCTCACTGTCATGGCTGAGGGCAGTATAAATAAGTTGTTGATATGCAAGGACATAGTATGTTCGAATACAACACCTTCAGATTCATTTATCCCCTGGAATAAATTGAAGTTTAGAACATGTAATTCTTGTTGTTGTTGTAGGCAACATGGTGAGATCGAAAAGTGTTGCAAGTGTCTTGGATGGAAGAAAAAAGGGTCCCACGAGAAGATAGATGAATGTTGATGCATGTTCACTGATGGTTCAGTCAAAGCCAATGGGAAGTCTGGTTTTGCATTCCTGATTTGTGGGTGTGGGATGATGAGTGGATGAGCTCAATTGGGAGAAGTAGTTGATGTGCTTATAGTGGAGTTGCAAGCAATATTGTAGGCTTTGGAGTTTTACCCCAAAGTAGCTCAATATTATGAATAAAAAAGCATTCATGTATTTACAAATTCCTTAGAAGTGATTTGACTCCTATACTTTTACATCAACTATGGCTATTTAATCTATTTCAATGGTAAATCACATTTTCTACAAAATATTTTTGGAATAGCAAGCAAAACAAAGAAGGTAGTGTGCATACACAAGGTAAAGGCTCATAGCCAAAATTAGTACAATGAGACTGTCGATTGCCTAGCAAATATAGGTAGTGGCCTACACAAACAAAGTCCTTCTGTGGACATCAATTTCAAATTATATTTGTGACCGTGAGCCTTTCACTGCATTGAGGTATGTAATGATGGTTCTCTTGTTGTTTTGGGGTTTAATTTCATATTATGTTTGTTTTTTCTTGAATACATTTTTTTGGGGTTGCAGCAATCAGGTGGCTTGTAGTTATAATGCACACAAGTTTGGATCAATTATTCCTAGGCTAAATTTGGCAACAATGAGGGTATGATCAAGATGTGCAGAGCTTCATCTTAGCACCAAAATAACCAACTCAATGTCATGACCCTCCTTTTATTAAAACTTTAAAAATATTATAATTTTATGTGGTAATATTATGTAAGTGGTTTTATACTATTAATTTATGTGTGAAGAAGGTAGAGATTAAATAAAGAAAAAAGAAAAATTATTAAATTATTAAATACACACTCTTAAAAAGGAACAAATAAAAGTTAACAATATTAATAAATAAGTGTTTCATTAATAATTTCAGCACATGGTATTGGATAAATGAAAAAATAAAAGAATAAAAGAATAAAAATTAAGTCACTATGTGACAAGTGTCCCCATCCTATCCTAAGAATTATTAATTAGTAAAATCTATCATTAAACTTAATTAATAAAATTAGTCACTTTACTAAGTCACATTAATTAATATAATACATTATTTAATCTAATTAATCAAACTTAGGGAGATGCCACTATCCTTCATAATCCATTAATTAAATAATCCTAGATTAATTAATCTTCATTATTATTTTTTCAAATTTAAAATACATTCTAATCTCCCTCACATGACTTGCATGCACAAGTCACTACCACCTTAAAATTCATCCCTGCTCACCCTTGTGTGGGAGTTCACATCATGCATGTGACCTTTCCTTTTTGAGCCATTTGGCTTTCCCATTTGTGCTCACACATGTGTGAGCACACATTGTCAAACACCCCCCTCTCTTACATGTCATATACATGTTATTATCAAACCACCCTCCCTCTTACATGTCATAGACATGTCAACATCCCATCTATCTAAGGTGTGCTCACAAATCAAAATTTATATTTTAAAATTAGAAGTCTTTTGCATAGGGTTATTTGGGCTTGTTTTATTGACTTTAGGGTAAAATTAAACCCCTAGAGTGAGTACCTATGGGGTGGGAGCTTATTGAGAACATAATATAACCCTTTGGAAAAAAATATGAACCTGCAAAAAGCCACCTAAAGAGGAGTGACGAGTTTTATGATATTGGAGAAGGTGTGGGGACTTGTCGTATCCACCTCTCCCAAGCTATGCTCACACATGTGTGAGAACCCTTGGCTCCTCTCCCCATTTCATGTGAGACTATTTTTAAAGTCTTCTATTTATGACACTTGTCACAAGGTAAGGTTATCAATCCAAACCCCATCTCCTCAAACAATCCTAGGGATTGAATCAATCTTCAATCTTGGCCCTCCATTTACCTCCATTTACCTCCATTCAAGCTTATAAATTGAAGTCATTTTTCTCTCATCAACAACACATGAATGTTATCTTATACTATCACTTTGAAGAAGGATTTTTAGATAGGATTCGAGGAAGGACAATCAAATTGAAGAAGGCTCAAGTAGAAGATTTGGAAAAACTCCATCAACATTCAGGTTCTCTTTCTTTTGCTTTTCTTTAGGAAACTAATTAAATCTAGAAATTAGTTAGAATCAAGCTATTACTCTCTTTCCTATCATTGTTGTGAAAATAAAATTTTAAAATAAATTTAGAATAAATCTGTTATTATTGTCCCTACCATACTTTTTTTTGTTCCATACTAAATCTAGAATGAAATTAATTTTCCTATTTTTTTAATATTTAAATCTACATATTTAAAATAAATAAATAAATAAATTTATTTTCATCTATGTTTATTTAAAAAGAAATATTTTTTCTTTTAATTTTTTCTTATGTCATTGCAAATATAAATTAATTTTTAATAAAGTGAAATTTATAAATAAATAAATTATTATTTTATTATTGTTAAAATAAAATAAAATATTAGATGCATTTGATAGAAAAATTAGCTAGATTTTGAGAAAGATCAACCCTTAAAGAATTTATATCTAAATTTATATTATTGAGTTTTTAGACTAGATATCAAATCATGAATATAATTTAAATGGTGTTTTCTAATGAGGAATTTATTCTCATTTCATTATTGAGTTTTTAAATCAAGTGCCAAATCATAAACAAAAAGTATACTTTTAAGCTAAATGATGTTATCTCATGAAAAACATATATAGCTATTTCTATTACTAAACTTTTAGTCTAAGTATCAAATCATACATAAAAATTATTCTATTAACTTAAATGACATTCTCTCATAGGAATTTATATGCATATTCATGGAGAAATTATACAATTCTCATTATTAAGTCCTTAGACTAGATATCAAATCTTGAATAAAAATAATGCTATTAAGTTAAATGGAATTCTCACGTCAGTAGCTCAAAATTCTCAAAGAATTTATAATATTCAAACATTGTTGGTAAGCATTTATATATTCACTAATGCTTAAGTGGCTTTAACTCAGTGCAATTTTAGCCAATAGACTATATTGCCTGAGCTTTCAAGCTTCCCAATTAACTCTTACTTCTATTGCCTTTTGTTGCTCAATTATTTTTGCAAAAATATTGTGTACCTCACCATCCAAATTCTATTATATTTAAAGAAATCTCTATTGTTGGTTCTTGTAATACAAGCTAGGACATCCATCAAATAAATATCTATACAAATATTTCAATTTATTGAGCTCATCCCATACCTCAATCGAGATGAACATCCAATCTATAAACTTAACAAAGTAAGGATATAATTTCTCAAACTTATCTTTAATCTTCTTAGATAGCTCAAGATAACATTTTTGAGTGGAGCAAACACTTTGGAAGAAGAATTGATCGAAAAGTGGAACATGCAAATACATGGCTGCTTCCAACTGTTGATTGTACTGATTGTTAACTGCTGATTGTAGAGGAATGAAAATAGACCTACACAAGGCACCTAAGAAATCAACAACATTAAGGCCATGCATACCAAGTTCAATAAAATATCATCAAGTGACAGCCAAAGACTTCTTTATCATAGTTTATAGTATAAATAAATTTAAAAGATGATTCTTTTTTATTTTTTCAATGTCAAGGCGACAATTCTTGCATTCTTAATCTATGAAAGAAGAATGCAATTCAAGACAAGGAGCTCACTATCATGGCTGAGGGTGGTATAAAGAAGTTTTTGATATGCAAGGACATAGTACGTCCAAATACAACACCTTTAGATTCATTTATCCCCTGGAATAAATTGAATTTTAGAACATGTAATTCTTGTTGTTGTTGCAGGCAACATGGTGAGATTGAAAAGTGTTGCAAGTGTCTTGGATGGAAGAAAAAAGGGGCCCATGAGAAGCTAGATGAATGTTGATGCATGTTCACTGATGGTTTAGTCAAAGCCAATGGGAAGTATGGTTTTGCATTCCTAATTTGTGGGTGTGGGATGATGAGTGGAAGAGCTCAGTTGGGAGAAGTAGCTGATGTGCTTACAATGGAGTTGCAAGCAATATTGTAGGCTTTGGATTTTTATCCCAAAGTAGCTCAATATTACGAATGAAAAAGCATTCATGTATTTACAAATTCCTTAGAAGTGATTTGACTCCTATACTTGTACATCAACTATGGCTATTTAATCTATTTCAATGGTAAATCACATTTGCTACAAAATATTTTTGGAATAGCAAGCAAAACAAAGAAGGTTGTGTGCATACACAAGGTAAAGGCTAATAGCCAAAATTAGTACAATGAGATTGTTGGTTGCCTAGCAAAGATAGGTAGTGGCCTACACAAAGAAAGTCCTTTTGTGGACATCAATTTCAATTATATTTGTGACCGTGAGCCTTTCACTGCATTGAGGTATGTAATGATGGTTCTCTTGTTGTTTTGGGGTTTAATTTCATATTATGTTTGTTTTTTTGAATACATTTTTTTGGGGTTGTAGCAATTAGGTGGCTTGTAGTTATAATGCACACAAGTTTGGATCAATTCTTCCTAGGCTAAATTTGGCAACAATGAGGATATGATCAAGATGTGCAGAGCTTCATCTTAGCACCAAAATAACCAACTCAATGTCATGACCCTCCTTTTATTAAAACTTTAAACATATTATAATTTTATGTGGTAATATTATGTAAGTGGTTTTATACAATTAATTTATGTGTGAAGAAGGTAGAGATTAAATAAAGAAAAAAGAAAAATTATTAAATTATTAAATACACACTCTTAAAAAGGAACAAATAAAAGTTAACAATATTAATAAATAAGTGTTTCATTAATAATTTCAGCACATGGTATTGGATAAATGAAAAAATAAAAGAATAAAAATTAAGTCACTATGTGACAAGTGTCCCCATCCTATCCTAAGCATTATTAATTAGTACAATCTATCATTAAACTTAATAGAATTAGTCACTTTAGTAAGTCACATTAATTAATATAATACAATATTTAATCTAATTAATCAAACTTAGGGAGATGCCACTATCCTTCATAATCCATTAATCAAATAATCCTAGATTAATTAATCTTCATTATTAATTTTTCAAATTTAAAATTCATTCTAATCTCCCTCAAATGTGACTTGCATGCACAAGTCTCTATCACCTTAAAATTCATCCCCACTCATCCTTGTGTGGGAGTTCACATCATGCATGTGACCTTTCCTCTTTGATCCATTTGGCTTTCCCTTTTGTGCTCACACATGTGTGAGCACACATGGTCAAACATCCCCCTCTCTTACATGTCATAGACATGTTATTATCATACCACCCTCCCTCTTACATGTCATAGACATGTCAACATCCCATCTATCTAAGGTGTGCTCACAAATCAAAATTTATATTTTAAAATTAGAATATTTTTGTTGTATAGGGTTATTTCGGCTTGTTTAATTGACTTTAGGGTAAAATTCAACCCCCAGAGTTAGTACCTATGGGGCGGGAGCTTATTGAGAACATAATATGACCCTTTGGAAAAAGTATGAACCTGCAAAAAGTCACCTAAAGAGGAGTGACAAGTTTTATGATATTGGAGAAGGTGTGGGGACTTGTCATATCCACCTCTCCCAAGTTGTGCTCACACGTGTGAGAACCCTTGGCTCTTCTCCCCATGTCATGTGAGACTATTTTTAAATTCTTCTATTTGTGACACTTGTCACAAGGTAAGGTTATAAATCTAAACCCCATCTCCTCAAACAATCTTAGACATTGAATCAATCTTCAATCTTAGCCCTCCATTTATCTCCATTGAAGTCATTTTTTCTCTCATCAACAACACATGAATGTTATCTTATACTATCACTTTGAAGAAGGATTTTTAGATAGGCTTCGAGGAAGGACAATCAAATTGAAGAAGGCTCAAGTAGAAGATTTGGAAGAACTTCATCAACATCCAGGTTCTCTTTCTTTTGATTTTCTTTAGGAAACTAATTAAATCTAGAAATTAGTTAGAATCAAGCTATTACTCTCTTTCCTATCATTGTTGTGAAAATAAAATTTTAAAATATATTTAGAATCAATCTATTATTATTGTCCTTACCATTCTTTTTTTTTTTCCATACTAAATCTAGAATGAAATTAATTTTCCTACTTTTTTTATATTCAAATCTACATATTTAAAATAAATAAATAAATAAATTTATTTTCATCTATGCTTATTTAAAAAGAAATATTTTTTCTTTTAATTTTTCTTATTTCATTGGAAATATAAATTAATTTTTAATAAAGTGAAATTTATAAATAAATAAATTATTATTTTATTATAGTTAAAATAAAATAAAATATCAGATGCATCTGATAAAAAAATTAGCTAGATTTTGAGGAAGATCAACCCTTAAAAAATTTATACCTAAATTTATATTGTTGAGTTTTTAGACTAGATATCAAATCATGAATATAATTTAAATGTTGTTCTCTAATGAGGAATTTATTCTCATTTCATTATTGAGTTTTTAAATCAAATGCCAAATCATAAACAAAAAGTATACTATTAAGCTAAATGATGTTATCTCATGAATAACTTATATAACTATTTCTATTACTAAACTTTTAGTCTAAGTATCAAATCATACATAAAAATTATTCTATTAACTTAAATGAAATTCTCTCATAGGAATTTATACGCATATTCATGGAGAAATTATACAATTCTCATTATTAAGTCCTTAGACTAGATATCAAATCTTGAATAAAAATAATGCTATTAAGTTAAATTGCATTCTCACATCAGTAGCTCAAAATGGTCAAAGAATTTATAATATTCAAACATTGTTGGTAAGAATTTATACATTCACTAATGCTTAAGTGGCTTTAACTCATTGCAATTTTAGCCAATAGACTATATTGCCTAAGTTTTCAAGCTTCCCAATTAACTCTTTACTTCTATTGCCTTTTGTTGCTCAATTATTCTTGTAAAACTATTGTGTACCTCACCATCCAAATTCTACTATATTTAAAGAAAAATCTCTATTGTTGGTTCTTGTTATACAAGCTAGGCCATCCATCAAATAAATATCTATACAAATCTTTCTATTTATTGAGCTCATCCCATACCTCAATAGAGATGAACATCCAATCTACAAACTTAACAAATTAAGGATATAATTTCTCAAGCTTATATTTAATATTCTTAGATAGCTCAAGATAACATTTTTGAGTGGAGCAAACACTTTGGAAGAAGAATTGATCGAAAAGTGGAACATGCAAATACATGGCTGCTTCCAACTATTGACCGTACTGACTGTTAACTGCTGATTGTAGAGGAATGAAAATAGACCCGCACAAGGCACCTAAGAAATCAACAACGTTAAGGCCATGCATGCCAAGTGCAATAAAATGTCATCAAGTGACCACCAAAGACTTGTTTGTCATATTTTATATTATAAATAAATTTAAAAGATGATTTTAAAAAAAAAATTCATTGTCAAGGCTACAATTCTTGCATTCTTAATCCATGAAAGAAGAACATAATTCAAGACAAGGAGCTCACTGTCATGGTTGAGGGTGGTATAAAGAAGTTGTTGATATGCAAGGACATAGTACGTCTGAATACAACACCTTCAGATTCATTTATCCCCTGGAATAAATTGAAGTTTAGAACATGTAATTCATGTTGTTGTTGCAGGCAACATGGTGAGATCGAAAAGTGTTGCAAGTTTCTTGGATGGAAGAAAAAAGGGGCCCACGAGAATAGATGAATGTTGATGCATGTTCATTGATGGTTCAGTCAAAGCCAATGGGAAGTCTGGTTTTGCATTCCTGATTTGTGGGTGTGGGATGATGAGTGGATGAGCTTGGTTGGGAGAAGTAGCTGATGTGCTTACAATGGAGTTGCAGGCAATATTGGAGGCTTTGGAGTTTTATCCCAAAGTAGCTCATTATTACAAAGGAAAGACCATTCAAGTGTTTACATATTCCTTAGAAGTGATTCAACTCCTATACTTTTACGTCAACTATGGCTATTTAATCTATTTCAACGGTAAAACACATTTGCTACAAAATATTGCTGTAGTAGCAAGAAAAACAAAGAAGGTCATTGTGTGGGAGTTCACATCATGCATGTGACCTTTCCTCTTTGAGCCATTTGGATTTCCTATTTGTGCTCACACATGTGTGAGCACACATGGTCAAACACCCCCCACTCTTACATGTCATAGACATGTTATTATCAAACCACCCTCCCTCTTACATGTCAACATCCCATCTATCCAAGGTGTGCTCACAAATCAAAATTTATATTTTAAAATTAGAATTATTTTGCATAGGGTTATTTGGGCTTGTTTTATTGACTTTAGGGTAAAATTAAACCCCTAGAGTGAGTACCTATGGGGTGCGAGCTTATTGAGAACACAATATGACCCTTTGGAAAAAGTATGAACCTGCAAAAAGTATCAACCCATTGGATTAAATTTAATTAATTAAATAAATCAAATTTAATTAAATAACTTAAATAAAAACTTCTATCCACAATGTCTAATTTTAATTTAAATAAATATCAACACTATTTAAAGCAATAATTCTAAGTATTAATTTCCATACTCAAGAGGCCTTCGGAATTAAATAATATTTAAACAAGAACCCAAAGACACAACAGACTCGATTGATGACCCACTAAGGCTAGGGTGTAGACTTGATACAAGTAACCTAGCTACTATCTCCCAATCATGATACAATTGGGTCGACACACTCAAACCTATGAAGCCAGGTGCAGTTGATGTCATGTACCTGCAAACCTATATCCAAGGCATCAATAGCACATGAATATAAAATCATTATAAAATACACCGTGAAGAGGAAATCACAGAATCGCAGGGCGCTCGCAAGTGAGTGATGCAATCATGTCCCCTTCAGCAATACAATATCACCAAACTGACACTTCCATCATTAATAAAACTCATGAGCAATAATCATGTCATAATAAACCAACATTATTTTTAATCAAAGAATGTCAAGTATAACATCAAGGAATGTACATCTCATAACACACATAGTTCGTATCACTCTATAAGAAATGATAAAATAATAAAGCATCTTAATCTAACATAAGAGCAAAATAAAGGGGTGTTACAGATGTGCTTACAATGGAGTTGCAGATAATATTGGAGGCTTTGATGTTTTATCAGAAAGTAGATCATTATTATGAAGAATAGACCATTCATGTGTTTATAGATTCCTTAGAAGTGATTCAACTCCTATACTTGTACGTCAATTAGTGCTATTCAATCCATTTCAACCCTAAAACACATTTGCTACAAAAGATTGTTGCAGTAGAAAGCAAAACAAAGAAGGTAACGTGCATACACAAGGTAAAGGCTCATATCCAAAATTACTACAATGAGATTGTTGATTTCCTAGCAAAGATAGGTAGTGTCCTACACAAAGAAAGTCCTTCTGTGGACATCAATTTCAATTGTATTTGTGACTGTGAGCCTTTCACTGCATTGAGGTATGTAATTATGGTTCTCTTGTTGTTTCGGGGTTTCATTTCATATTATGTTTGTTTTCTTGAATACATTTATTTGAGGTTGCAACAATCAGGTGGCTTGTAGTTATAATGCACACAAGTTTGGATCAATTCATCCTAGGCTAAATTTGGCAACAATGATCAAGATGTGCAGAGCTTTATCTTAGCACCAAAATAATCAACTCAGTGTCATGACCCTCCTCTTATTAAAACTTTAGAGATATTATAATTTTATGTGGTAATATTATGTAAGTGGTTTTATACAATTAATTTATGTGTGAAGAAGGTAAAGATTAAATAAAGAAACAAAAAATATTAAATTATTAAATATACACTCTTAAAAAGGAACAATAAAAGTTGACAATATTGATAAATAAGTGTTTCATTAATAATTTCAACACATGGTATTGGAGAAATGAAAAAATAAAGAATAAAAGAATAAAAATTAAGTCACTATGTAACAAGTGTCCCATCCTATCCTAAGAATTATTAAGTAGTAAAATCTATCATTAAACTTAATTAATAAAATTAGTCACTTTACAAAGTCACATTAATTAATATAATACATCATTTAATCTAATTAATCAAGCTTAGGGAGATTCCACTATCCTCCATAATCCATTAATCAAATAATCCTAGATTAATTAATCTTCATTATTATTTTTTCAAATTTAAAATTTATTCTAATCTCCCTCACATGTGACTTGCATGCACAAGTCACTATCACCTTACAACTCATCCCCAGTCACCCTTGTGTGGGAGTTCACATCATGCATGTGACCTTTCCTCTTTGAGTCATTTGGCTTTCCCATGTGTGCTCACACATGTGTGGGCACACATGGTCAATAACCCCCCTCTCTTACATGTAATAAGCATGCCATTATCAAGCCACCCTCCCTCTTACATGTCATAGACATGTCAACATCCCCTCTACCCAAGGTGTGCTCATAAACCAAAATTTATATTTTAAAATTAGAATTCTCTTGCATAGGGTTATTTGGGATTTTTTAATTGATTTTAGGGTAAAATTAAACCCTTAGAGTGAGTACCTATGGGGTAGGAGATTATTGAGAACATAATATGACCATTTGGGAAAAGTATGAACCTGCAAAAAGTCACCTCCCCTCAAGTTTATAAATTGAAGCTATTTTTTCTCTCATCAACAACACATGAATGCTATCTTATGCTATCACTTTGAAGAAGGATTTTTAGATATATACTTGAAAGAAAGAGAATAAAATTGAAAAAGAATCAAAGAGAAGATTTGGAAGAACTCCATCAACATCTAGGTTCTCTTTCTTTTTTTTTTTTTAGGAAACTAATTAAATCTAGAAATCAATTAGAATCAAGCTATTACTCTCTTTCCTATCCTTGTGAAAATAAATTTTTAAAATAAAGTTAGAATCAATCTATTATTATTTTCCTTACCATACTTTGTTTTTTCCTAACTAAGTCTAGAATGAAATTAATTTTCTTATTTTTTTATATTTAAATCTATATATTTAAAATAAATAAATAAATAAATTTATTCTCATCTATGTTTATTTACAAATAAATATTTTTTCTTTTACTTTTTCTTATGTCATTACAAATAAATTATTTTTTAATAAAATGAAATTTACAAATAAATAAATTATTATTTTATGATAGTTAAAATAAAATAAAATATTAGATGCATCTCATAAAAAAAATGGTTAGATTTTGAGGAAGATCAACCTTTTAAAAAATTATACCTAAATTTATATTGTTGAGTTTTTAGAATAGATATCAAATCATAAAAATAATTTAAATGGTGTTTTCTAATGAGGAATTTATTCTCATTTTCATTATTGAGTTTGTAAATCAAGTGTCAAATCATAAACAAAAAGTATACTTTTAAGCTAAATGATGTTATCTCATGAAAAAATTATATACCTATAACTATTACTAAATCATACATAAAAAATATTCTATTAACTTAAATGACATTCTCTCATAGGAATTTATACGCATATTCATAGAGAAATTATACAATTATCATTATTAAGTCCTTAAACTAGATATAAAATCTTGAATAAAAATAATGCTATTAAGTTAAATGGCATTCTCACGTCAGTAGCTCAAAATGCTCAAAGAATTTGTAATATTCAAACATTGTTGGTAAGCATTTATACACTCACTAATGCTTAAGTGGATTTAACTCAGTGCAATTTTAGCCAATAGACTATATTGCCCGAGATTTCAAGCTTCCCAATTAACTCTTTACTTCTATTGCCTTTTGTTACTCAATTATTCTTGCAAAACTATTGTGTACCTCACCATGCAAATTCTACTGTATTTAAAGAAAAATCTCTGTTGTTGGTTCTTGTTATACAAGCTAGGCCATCCATCAAATAAATATCTATACAAATCTTTCTATTTATTGAGCTCATCCCATACCTCAATAGAGATGAACATCCAATCTACAAACTTAACAAAGTAAGGATATACTTTCTCAAGCTTATCTTTAATATTCTTAGATAGCTCAAGATAACATTTTTGAATGGAGCAACACTTTGGAAGAAGAATTGATCGAATAATGGAACATGTAAATATGTGGTTGCTTCCAACTGTTGACCGTACTGACTGTTGATTGTAGGTGAATGAAAACAAACCTACATGAGGCACCTAAGAAATCAACATTGTTAGGGAAATTCATGCCAAGTGCAAGAAATTATCATCGAGTGATTGCCAAAGACTTGTTTATCATAGTTTATTGAATAAATAAATTTCATTTTTTTTTTTTTTTGGGTTTTTCAATGTCAAGGCTATAATTCTTGCATTCTTAATCCATGAAAGAAGAACACAATTCAAAACAAGGAGCTCACTGTCATGGTTGAGGGCGATATAAATAAGTTGTTGATATGAAATGACATAGTACATCCGAATACAACACCTTCAGATTCATTTATCCCTTGGAATAAATTGAAGTTTAGAACAGGCAATTCTTGTTGTTGTTGGAGGTAGCATGGAGAAATCGAAAAGTGTTGCAAGTGTCCTGGATGGAAGAAAAAAGGGGCCCACAAGAAGACAGATGAATTTTGTTCCATGTTCATTGATGGTTCAGTCAAAGCCAATGGGAAGTCTGGTTTTGCAATCCTGATTTGTAGGTGTGGGATGATGAGTGGACAAACTCGGTTGGGAGAAGTAGCTGATGTGCTTACAATGGAGTTGTAGGCAATATTGGAGGCTTTGGAGTTTTATCCCAAAGTAGCTCATTATTACAAAGAAAAGACCATTCAAGTGTTTACAAATTCCTTAGAAGTGATTCAACTCCTATACTTTTACGTCAACTATGGCTATTTAATCTATTTCAATGGTAAAACACATTTTCTACAAAATATTGTTGTAGTAGCAAGCAAAACAAAGAAGGTAGCGTGCATACAAAAAGTAAAGGCTCATAGCCAAAATTGGTACAATGAGATTTTTGATTGCCTAGGAAAGATAGGTAGTGGCCTACACAAAGAAAGTCCTTCTATGGACATCAATTTCAATTGGATTTCTGACCATGAGCCTTTCACTGCATTGAGGTATGTAATGATGGTTCTCTTGTTGTTTTGGGGTTTCATTTCATATTAATTTTTTCTTTTTTGAATACATTTTTTTGGGGTTGCAGCAATCAGGTGGCTTGTAGTTATAATGCACACAAGTTTGGATCAATTCCTCCTAGGCTAAATTTGGAAAAAATGAGGGTATGATCAAGATGTGCAAGGCTTCATCTTAGCACCAAAATAACCAACTCAGTGTCATGACCCTCCTTCTATTAAAACTTTAGACATTTTATAATTTAATGTGGTAATATTATGTAAGTGGTTTTATACAATTAGTTTATGTGTGAAGAAGGTAGAGATTAAATAGAGAAACAAAATTATTGAATTATTGAATACACACTCTTAAAAAGGAACAAATAAAAGTTAACAATATTAATAAATACGTGTTTCACTAATAATTTCAGCACATGGTATTGGAGAAATAAAAAAATAAAGAATAAAAGAATAAAAATTAAGTCACTATGTGACAAGTGTCCCCATCCTATCCTAAGCATTATTAATTAGTACAATCTATCATTAAACTTAATTAATAAAATTGGTCACTTTACTAAATCGCATTAATTAATATAATACACCATTTAATCTAATTAATAAAGATTAGAGAGATGTCACTATCCTCCATAATCCATTAATCAATTAATCTTGGATTAATTAATTTTTATTATTATTTTCCCAAATTTAAAATTTATTCTAATCTCCCTCACATGTGACTTGCATGCACAAGTCACTATCACCTTACAAATCATCCCCAATCACCTTTGTGTAAGAGTTCACATCATGCATATGACCTTTCCTCTTTGAGCCATTTGGCTTTCCCATGTGTGAGCACACATGGTCAAACACCCCCCTCTCTTACATGTCATAGATATCTAATTATCAAGCCACCCTCCCTCTTACATGTCAACATCCCCTCTATCCAAGGTGTGCTCACAAATCAAATTTATATTTTAAAATTAGAATTCTCTTGCATAGGGTTATTTGGGCTTGTTTTATTGACTTTAGGGTAAAAATAAACCCCTAGAATGAGTATCTATGGGGTGGGAACTTATGGAGAACATAATATGACCTTTTGGGCAAAGTATGAACCCGCAAAAAGTCACTTAAAAAGGAGTGGCGAGTTTTATGGTCTTGGGGAAGGTGAAGGGACTTGTCATATCCACCTCTCCCAATGTGTGCTCACACATGTGTGATCACCTTTGGCTCATCTCCCCATGTCATGTGGACCTATTGTAATGCCCCGCCACGCAACCCTAGAGGAAGTTTCAAATCACTACAAAAGCGTACTAAATTTTTTTTTATTAAAGTGAATTAAACATACATGTTCACCTATAATTGACAACATCCCCTAAGGCTACGTAACTGAGATTACTCAAATCCCCATTAACATACATCATTTAAATTACAACGCAATAAATAACACAAGTAGTAAGCATTCATTCAACATAAATAAATACCAAGATAGGAATATAATATCCACAACATATATCCATTACATGATTAACTGATTACAACACTCATTCCCAGAATGAGTCAATAGCACATGAGTGTTACAATTACATAAATCCACCTCATAATTACAAGAGGGGTAAATTCAACGTATAAAATTTGAAATACAATAGTGCTAGAAAGGAAAGAAAGATCTGTGAGTAGTCCAACTGGACGTCTCGCCTCCATGAACTAAAGATCAATGGGGACCCAACGGTTTATGGTGCATGTTCCACCCAGCCTAGTGGTACCCGAAGGCCCACCCCCCATGCTAGGAGATAGTAACAATGCAACATGGACAAGAAATCTACTACCTCTAACCAAAGGCAGACTCATACTGACATAATCAAATAAATGCTCAACACTAGTACAACACAAGTATGACTTTCACATTACTGACATAGGTCGCATTGCTTCCAGAAATAAAATAGATTAAGTATGTCCAGAGAACCATACCCATAAAACAATAAACAACTATTGTCCTAGATAGAGTGTCATCGCATAGTAGTCATGAGATCTCCTCTGGGCATTCTTCATAGGCTCCGGTAATCCTGGTGACCTCAACCGAATCCTGGCCCTCATACTCACTCATGCGGCCTCAAATACCTCTCATACTGACAAGATAGATGACTATGCCATTTCAGGCCTACCCACTCATCCCAAGTCTAAATGAGCCCTTATGTCTATGAGTGAAGAAAAATTATCTTGATTAGTGAGAAGTTAGTCCTAATCTTCTAAGTACATTACTTTAATTATCACTTGTTTAAATAACTTCTGAGGGTTACCCAGTTTACCTCTTTGGGCTCCGACACCTAACTGAAGCCACTCTTCTAATGGAAAACACACCATAGAACCATACTCCGAGGGAAACCCAAGTGCATACTACCTAGGCATCAAAACCACTCCAACACGAGGAGGCAATAAATAATACAATTCACTCCAAACATATTAGAGGCAACAAACACATGTAGTCCACTCCTTTCACAGGAGGCACAAAAAACATCCCCGTTCGTGGAAACCGGGTAAGAACTGAAAAGATGCCATGCACTACCCAAGGGAAAAACACTGGTTGACATAAAGAATCGACAACCCTCATCCTCTAAGGTCTTCTGAAAGACTTACAATTTAGGACTAACACTAAATCCCAAAACCCACAATGCAACTTGACGACATAGCTACAACAAGCATTCAAGTCATTAATCAAATCTAACATTTGGATTTCTTAAACCCATACTCATTCAATAGGTAACATTAACAAAATCAAAGGCACAATAACAGGGTTAACTCGAATAATTATAAAACCCTTTTTCCCCAATCACGAACATAAGGAAAATATAACAACAATAGGCAAAGACAAGGAAATACACTAATTTCGGATATCTTAAATCCATTTCCCTATTTAATGCATCACGCAGAAATTAAAAATAATAACCTTACAAATTTTCATTAAAAAAATTAAATTCCTTCATTAAAATAAATAATTTTCTCAACCTTATCTAATCATGCACATTAATCAAATTAGTTTCAGTTAAAATTACTTATCAAAATAATTGCATGCACTCTTATGTCTAAAACAGAATATTAAATATATAGATACACTTAAACATATATCAAGTAGCATGCTTTAAATATTTAAATACATTCATTTAATTTATATATACACACTATATTTAAAAACATGCTTGCATTATACACTAACAATAAACCTTTATTTTTCTAAAAATTACGAGTCTGTCAAATAAATTAAATTTGTATATAGTTCCCAATCAAACACTAATTTCCCAATATAAGAAACATATTTATATTAAATATTAGATTTTAATATTTAATATAAAAAAATACACAATTTATATCTACCTAAAAGAATACCTTAAAAAATATATAAAAAAACAAAACTATATTCTCGAATTTTATTTGCAACAAAAAAAAAAATTAAAAAAAAAAAAACAAAAAAAAGTATTATGATAGTGACCAGATGGTACACTGTCTGACGGACAGTACTGCCAGTACACTCTGCAAAATCGCCGACTGTATTAAGTATAGTGGCCAGTGGAAATTGGGGAGGCCGCAGTCCCATGGACAGTGTGTCCCCCCATACGGTGGGCGCACTGCCCCATGGGCGGCGCGTCCCCCAAACAAAGGAAAAAGGTGGGGGGTTCGAACCTCCCCCACAAATAATCATTTTTATTTATTTTTAAAGCAAAACAACAAGTTCGTAAACCCAGGTATGAACTTCAAAAATTTGTCGTACGACGTTTTTTGAAGTAACAACAATGAAAATTATTCTTTAACCTTAAACAAAAATATATTCATAAATATATATTATGTGTATTTATATTTGAAAATATAAGACATGTAATATATATTTATATATATATTTACACAGATAATATTATAGGTAAAATCGAGAAAATAATAAATAAAATCAGTAATAGGAAATTAATTAAATTTTTTCCAGAATTTCATTCTAAATTCAAGAGGTGTAAATTTAATTTCCTTTAAACTATTCCTTCAAATTTTCAAATAATTAAATATAGGAAAATTAAATAGATCTTAATTATTCCAATGGAGGTTTTCTAGGAGGGTTTGTGTTTTTGAAGAACAGATCTAAATATTTTTAAAAAAAAAAGGTTAAATTCTTCATGCAACAACCTAAATGTTTGAAGCACAATCAAATGTTTAATTTAAACAATGAATCTACAATTTCCCGTTTACTGAATAAAATCCTACAGTAAATTTAACAATTTTCCTCAAATTTGGATTAATTTAAATCTAGATTCAATTAACAAATCCTATTGCACAATTAATTCAACTACAGATTCTTAAACAATTAAATTGTAATGAACAAAACAAGAACAAAACCTGGAATCCGAAGCTATAGAAGAAGATGAATTTCTGTTGCAAACCTCCTCCAAGAATTTCCTGAGTTTTCCTCAAACCAAATCCAAAACCAAAAACTGCTTCAAACCCTTCTTTGTGCAAATTTTCCAAAAATCCTTCACTGCTTGAAAATGAATTCTCCCCCAAAAACTTCTCTCTCCCAAATTAAAAACATGCATTCCTCATAAATTAAAAAAATATATTTTATACAACCCTAAATCCAAAATGCATGCAAAGTTGAGAATTAGATATTTATTTCATTTTCCATTTTCGAAAACTCAAATTGAATTTAAAATACAATTTCAATTTCTTTTTATTTAATTTAATTTAATCCATTAAACTTAATTAATTAATTTTAATTATTTAATAACTAAATTCAACCCTTTTGAGATTAAAATTTAATTAATTAAATAAATTTAAATTTAAATAAATTAAATTTCATTATCAACTTTAAATATAACATCAAAGCATAATTTTAATTTAATATTAAAATAATCACTACTTTTAACCAATGCAATATTGCTAAAAATTGATTTAATAATAATGCATCTAAAAGAATCAAATAACATTAAATAAGGTAACCATGACTCAATAAACAGGACTGATGACACACTAAGGCTAGGGTGTAGACCTGACACATGTTACCTATCTACTATCTCCCATTCAACTTAACCGTTGGATCAACACACTCAAACCTATGAGACCAGGTGGAGTCGATGTCATGTACCTACAACCTGAAACCAAGTAAACAACATAATACAATATATCCAACATATAATACACACCGTGAAGAAGAAATCACGGATTCGTAGGACGCTCGCAAGCGAGTGATGCGGAACCGTCCTCTTCACCAATCCACACATCAAAGACTGACATTACATCATAATCAATAATCACATAATAATATCTCATGCTAACATCATTAATCCATTATGCATGTGAAACAATAATCTACTAACATCATTAATCGATTATGCATGTGAAACAATAATCAGATAACCTCATCACACAATAATAGTTCTCGCCCAATAGTAGCAATCAAAACATCATAACAAAATGTATCTAGTATCAAAGTAGCTGTAACCAAACATAGCATAAAGCAAACTGAACAAAAAGCAAAACGGAGGGGTATTACACCTATTTTTAAAGTATTCTCCTTATGACACTTATCACAAGGTGAGGTTATCAATCCAAACCCCATCTCCTCATACAATCCTAGCCATTGAATCAATCTTCAATCTTGGCCCTCCATTTACCTCACCTCAAATTTATAAATTGAAGTAATTTCTTCTCTCATCAACAATACATGAATGTTATCTTATTCTATCACTTTGAAGAAGGATTTTTAGATAGGCTTGAAGGAAGGAGAATCAAATTGAAGAAGACTCAAAGAGAAGATTTGGAAGAACTCCATCAACATCCAAGTTCTCTTTCTTTTGATTTTCTTTAGGAAACAAATTTAATCTAGAAATTAGTTAGAATCAAGATATTACTCGCTTTCATATCCTTGTTGTGAAAATAAAATTTTAAAATAAAGTTATAATCAATCTATTATTATTGTCCTTACCATTCTTTGTTTTTTCAAAACTAAATCTAGAATGAAATTAATTTTCCTATTTTTTTAATCTTTAAATCTATATATTTAAAATAAATAAATAAGTAAATTTATTCTCATCTATTGTTATTTACAAAGAAATATTTTTTCTTTTAATTTTTTTTATGTCATTACAAAGATAAATTATTTTTTAATAAAATGAAATTTACAAATAAATAAATTATTATTTTATTATGGTTAAAATAAAATAAAATACGTCTAAATACATATGTTTTATAATATGATTTTTTTATAATTAAAGTTCTTTATAACAATTAATTCTTTTAAGTAAAATTTTGAGTATATATATATATATATATATACAAGATTTAATATTCTTTTAATTTAGTTAAGTCATAAATAAAATATTTGTTTATTTTGAAATTAGATTATCCTTTGAAAATAAATAAATTGATAGAATTTTCAAAAGCGTTATCAATTGGATAGATTAAATAATAAATTATTTGGTCTAATTAACAAAGGATGGGCTTATTCATTAAGTGAATTCAAATTATTAAAAAAAATCATAATTTAGTAAAACAACAAATTAACTATCTATGATTGATGAAGATTTGGTCCAAACCATGGTTCTATGAGATAGTATTTAATTTTTTTTTGAATAAAAGATGGAAATGATTACTAGCTATTGTTGAATATAATTAATGAACTTAGAATATACCTCTCTTCTTCATAAAATGATGATATACTATGGGTATGGACCTAGGAATGACAACATTTATATCTTATGACAACACTATAACTTTATGACAATAATGACAATTCTATGATAACAATTATGATTATTAGATATTAAATTTTAAGCTAAAATTTATGTTTCATTAAATGAGAAGTTTTTTAATTTACCGAATGGTAAGTAGTAAAATTGAATTCATGCAAAAAAAATATCATCTAACTTAAGGCATTAATAATATCTTTTTAATAAAATTTCTTTCTTGTTATGCACAAACTTAACTCTTGGATTTATTGTTATTCTTCAAATAAACTTTCTCTCCATGCAATAAATTTATTTCATTGAGATTCAAGGTTTATAACACAACATCATAGCTATCATTTAGTAAATTTACAATAAACTTAATGGCTATTCTTTAAATTAATTTTCTCCCTTAATATGCAAGTAGATTCAATTATTTATAAAACAAGGTTGATTCATTTAATTGAAAAAAGGGCATAGTGTATAAATCATTATGTAATCATTAGCATATTATTAAGAATAAACTTATGCAAATTAATGCAAACCTACTTTAGATAGATCATCAATCTTGAGGAATTAGTAGTATAACTTATACAATTAAAATCAATGTTCTTATTAGATTAAGACATTTTATTGGTTTATCTATCTTAAGACATCAGTCAAATAACTTATGCAATTAAAATCAAGCCTTCTTTAGTTGAATTATTATTCATGCAATTTGAATTCAATCAAAATTAATAAACCTTTTGTTTTGAAACAATAAATTATGCCATGAAGTCTCCTTGAGTTGGAATTATTTATGCTTTCTTAGATGGATATTTACCTTGAAAATTATTAGTGTTATATGATTTAAATCAAAACTACCTTAATTAGATTACTCTATGACATAGATTATGCAAATAGATTCAAGTTCTTTTCTAGTAAATACTAAATACAATTAGATTCATACCATCTCTGAATTAGATCACCCATATTGAAGAATTTAACATTATGTTTAAGTGTTTTTATTTCACAAATGGATTTGACTATTCTAATGATTCAATTCATTGTTACAAATTTTTTTACTTTCATAGGTTGTAAGTAGATGCAATACTTCTTTCTAGCAAATGTAACATGAATAAATAGTTTTTTTCTTTTTAGTAAGTTCATTTAATTCTACTTCATTAGCAAGAAGGTATAAAGTTTTTATATTACCATTTAGTTTATGTGTACAAGCTAATTTTCTTATTGTTGATAATGCATTTAATTTCCTTCTTATATAGAAAACTTAAATAAGAGGATGAAAACAAAAAAAACAGCAACATTCAGTATTAATGGTGCCTCTTACTCACATTTATGGGTAATATCGCCGTGCTTGAGTTACTAAACTTATAGCCTAATAAAGCTGTAACAACGACGTCTGTGGCATTGTCCCTATAAATCATCGAGGAGTAATAAGGAGAATTTTTGGAGTTAAAATCCAAGGGGCAGGAAATCCCTCTTGGATCGATAATCTAAAAAGATAATACTATAATGGACTTACATCCACAAGTGAAAACCATAGAAAACCCCAATAGGGTTTGGGCATGTGAATTGAATTTTTAATTCTTTTATCTTTGACGATTTGTTATTTAATGAGCAAGGGTGACGTCACTTATAGGAATTTAGGACATAGATGAATTAGGAAACAAGAAAAAGATCACCATGAATCTTTATGTTTTCTATGCTCCCTTATGTGGGTAGAAGCCGAAGAGAAACTGTTTGGGGAAATGGCCCTAGAAAGGGTCGCGTACCCACAAAATAGTTTACATCCAACAATAGATTATAAAATAGAACTACATATTATATGCCTTGATCCCATGTTGAAATGGTGTATGTAGGCAGTTTAGGGAAGAAATTGTCCCTAGTATGCAGGCACTCGGGATGGGGATTTAGGATTGGTTAGGATTGTTTGCCTTGTTGGTCTTGCTAAGATACCTTGAGTTAAAGAAAAATAAATATTAAAATTGAAGTTGGTAATTATTTGTTATACTCAGAAGGAATCCCAGATGGATTCGCTTGATTCCCTAAGGCTTCAGGCCAAATTCTGAGGCGAGACTCAAGCTTTTATTATTATCTCACATAATCCTAAGGACGTTGACCTCGGTGCACTCCTAGTAGGGGGGTGTAGTCTTTAGAGAGTGACTCAGGACCCAGATGGTCTCGATGAGTCTAAGTATCTAGCCAGAGCATTTTCTAACCCATGTGATTAGATGTCTACCTTATATGGATAGATAAATCTTGGTCCTATATGGACATTAACCTAACCCAAATTGTAATACCCCTCCATTTTTCTCTATTGTGCGAACTATGTTGTTTCCTCTTTTATGCTTTAGTATTGTGTTGTACTTTGAATATGTACTTGGTTATAGTTGATCACCGTTTTATCATGATGTATCTTGATGTGATGATACTATATTTTGATGTGATTATTATGGCATGTTTGGAATTAGCATAAGTGTATATTTAAATTTATGATGTTTCATGCTTTCGATTATGCTGCTATGTTAGATGCATCGGATAGAACTATTGTATTGGTGAAGAGGACGGTATCGCATCACTCGCTTGCGAGTGCCCTACGATCTCATGATTTTCTCTTCACGATGTGCCTTATTTATGACATATTATTGCATGTGGATATATTCTTTGTTCCCAGGTTGACAGGTACAGGGCATCGACTCCACCTGGTTTCACAGGTTCGAGCGTGTCCAAGGCCAACGACATTCGATTGGGAGATAGTAGCTAGGATTTCCATGCCAAGACATCACCCTGATCATAGCATGTCATCGGTCCTAGTGTGGTCCAGTTGTTCTATTTTGTTCCATTTGCCTTGTTTCAATTTATTTAGGAAGTTAGAATAATGTTGAAAATATGATTTAAATTATTGATAAATTTAATTTAATTAATAAATAATTTAATCTTATGGTAGATTTATTTTATTAATTGATTAAGTTATTTATGTTGAAATGATTTACATTATTCATTTTGGAAATGCATGCATATTTAAGTTGGAATTGGAAATTAGGAAAATGAATTAAAAGTCAATTTAGAAATTTGAAAATTCAAAAATTCAAAAAAAGAGATATTTCCTATTTTTTTATTTTCTGGAATTTATGAGGGTGGTTGTAGGATTTTGGAAGGAATTTTGCATATCTTTGAATTTCTTCACAAATCAAAAAAATGGAGTTTCTGGGAAAAATTTGAAAAGAGGAGAGGAAGGATTGCTCAATTTTGTGGGTTTGGATAAAAAGCTCAAAGAATCTATGCAACTCAAAAGGGTTTCTAAGCACCATGAGGTTCTTCATCACACTTCAAGAAAAATCAGGTTCTCATCTTGTTTTAATTGAATTTTGCTTGATTCAAAGGCACATGTGTTTGAGGGAAAACAGTTGTAGCATGTTGATTGTGTGCAAACAAAAAAAAAGCCATTCAAATTCTTGCTTTCAAAACTTGTAGAACACCACTCCTTGGAAGGATTGTTTGCAAAATTAAAATGGAATCTTGTTTATAAAATTAGTTTTTCTTCATCTTTGTGTTCTTCAATTTGTTGGAAATCTCTTTTTTTGGAGACTGAAATGTATGTATATATATATAAATATATGAGATATATATATATATATATCTATACCTACATTTATTACTTTAATTTTTTCCCATAGTAGGGTTATGCTGACCATTTTTTAAAAAAAATGACCAACAAAAAGGTTTCCTTTTTTAAAAAAATAGGTTCTGGTTTTTTTTAAAATAAAAATGATAGTTGATATTTCAAAAGAAAATAAAAAAATAAAACGCAAGTGTTTTGTTTGGGGGTGCTGGGGGCTCACCCCACCGCCACTCCCATGGGGGCGGAGTGGGGGAGCCGCACCCAAACTCCTCCGTCTGTGGCCCATGCGGAATGTGCAGGCAGTGGCCACCATTGTTGATGGTAGCGCTACCAGTGCCGCCCGTGCGGTAACCGCAGTGGATCCTTCAGCCCGCGCCGTCTCCTCTCCACCACGCCTCCCTCTTGTTGATGGTGAAAATGACACAAACAACATTAAAACATAATATTTATACTCTATTTCTCTTGAAAAAGAAATACAACATATAGTAGCCTAACTCCCAAGGTCTTGGTAGTTGGTTCTCAACTGTCTGGTGTCACTCAATCGGTTCATGCAACTATAATGTTCAAGGGGCCTGTGCTGGTAACAAAATATTCAAGCAATGAATCATTTTATCAAACCGTTATTGTAAATAAAGGGGTTTCCAAACAAAAGAAAAAGATAGATCAAAGGGTAAACCAGTAAGTATGAATCAAATTTATCTAGCATCCGGACATATACTTTCAACAATGAATGTTTTCTAACAGATCACAAAACCAAAGCATGACACAATTTATAGAATAAACTATACCATTGCATGCATCTAAGGTTCTTAATTTAATACCACTATTCACATATCACAACTATCTCCAAGTTTTCAAAAGAACACACATCCATTCATTTCCAAGGTCATAGATCAACAAACTTTAATAATTTCAATTCAATGATAATCTAACAAGATAATCCTTAAATCTGATTCCTTCAAATGACTTTCATCACTCAAGAAACTTTTATGTTTCAACATAATCACTGCATACAAATAGATTATAACTTATCAGCCTTATCAAGTAAAACAACTCAATTCTAACACCATATTGCGTAATCCTATAATTTTATTAACTGTAAAGCATCTAGTAACAATGTATCTCTCAATAATCAATACAAAATTCTATCTCCTAACATTAGGTAAGCCAATTCCATTCTCAATTAGCCAACCTTTTACAATATGATACCCACAGGGTATTTATAGATATACAAAATTCGAACTCCCCTTCTATTTTAAGCCATCCACCTTTTTAGGAACACAACTTTCTTGGAAACTCAGATCGATTTGATCTTGATTTCTTACATTAGACGTTTATTTTAGACTAGAGAATAGAAAAACAAAAGAGAAACATGCCATGCGCATTAACTGTTAGTGTTGCATGCAACATGCAAAGAAGAAGAAAATCATGCATGCAAGAGATTTATGCATGTGAAGTTGGATCTGCAATGAACTCATCATAACTGGTGAAGACTTGTTGTAATGTATCTATTTATGGCCCATCAATCCAGCTATCTTCAAATTTAATTCGATCCAATTCTGCTGCAACAAACTCTCTCATACCTTTTATCTTTGTCAACTCTCTTCTAGTAGCTTTTATTTCTTCTTTGACATCCACTAGTCGATCTATCATCAAATATTCGCCATCATCTCCTTTCTGCATGAGTCCTCTAAATATTTCATCCCATTTCTCTTTGATCTAACTCAAAGGCATGCCTTCTTTTGTTAATACATTTACATCTACAATGATAGCAATGACCACTTCCAGCTCCTCAAACTATTCAGTCAGATTATTTATAGCCTCTTGAACCTCATTCCTATGTTTACACAAGAAATCTGCTCTGAATCGTAGTATACGAGAGGTTTTTCCAACAAAATCTTTATTCTCCTCCTTAAGTATTGATGGTTCAAGAAGAGTAGTCAAAGGTAATGTATTAACTTTCTCCAATTTTTGACTGTATTCTTTATACTCTTCTTCTTGTTTCTTCGATGCTTCAATGTATAGATGAGTTTCTCTTATCAACCTTTCCATGCCTTTGTGAACTTCAAAACCCTCAACCAAAACTTCACCTATCTCTCAATTCAAATTGTCCATCCACCTATCTACCATCTCCGCTTTGCCTCTTACCTGCACCAAATCATCTACCTCCTTTTTACTTAATAAAATAGGATTCTCAATGGCCGTTACCTGTTGTGATCTCGGAGAGGAGACACTTTTCAAGAATGAATGTAATTGATCCAACTGAGCCTTAAGCTCATCCTTCTTTTGTTTATCCTTTATCATTCTTGACTTGGTTGTTGAAGCCACCACATCAATTAGGTTCATCTGCTAATTCCTAGTGGGCCTTCCCAAGTTAACAATACTCAACTGATAATATATTAGCTGCATGTCCCCTACCTCCTTTTCTATCATTGGCATGGCACACTTAGCAACAATCTCTCCTTTGTCCATGAGTCTGGTAGAATGTAGGATCTTGGCCTTCTTTTTAGGCCTCTCTTGTTCAATCTCCTTCATCATATCCTCCCAATTGAGAGGTTGTGAAGGTGTTTGCCCTTTTCTGTAGATCCAATTTTAACCAAGTGGGAGCACTTGGAGCAATAGTCATCATAGTAGAAGAGGAAGTAATGGTAGAAGGTGGTTGCATATTTACCTGGAGTTGAGAATCACCCCTTGATTTCTCTTGTTGTTCTTGCACCACATGTATCTGCACAAGATTTTCAGCCTCTTTCCTATCTTTCTGTTCTTGTATCTTCTTATCTTCCTCTTCTTTTTTCAACTTCTCTTCCTCCAATCGATCTCTCTCCACTTTTTCCCTTTCCAACCTTTCTTTTTCTAATTTTTCTTCCTCTTGAGCTTCTAGTCTTTTCCTCTCTAGTCTTTCTGCCTCCAAAGCCTTAAGCTTTTCTACCTTTGCTTCTTCTTCTTCTTGTTTCTTAACCAGCTCCTTGGCTTCTCTTTCCTTTTGTAATTGTTCTACTTCTCCTTCCTTTTGGCGAGCTTCCTCAGCAAGTTTTAACTTGGCAACCAAGATTTCTTTCTCCCTCTAATTTCTTGCCTTCTCTTCTTTGGCTTAGGTGCTACCTTTGATGTCCCTGCAGGCTGGTTCCTTTGAACAACTTCCCCTGATGTTCCTGACGTCTTCTAGCTTTCCTACCACAAAAACCTCTAATTAGATCTTTGAATATCATTATAAACATGTTTTAAAACCATACCTTTCATGTATACATCAGAGGCGAAACCAAGCAAAAACATATTCTAAACAATCTCTTTCAACACACTGCTGGGAACAGAGTCGAAACTGGAATGGTAACTTTACTAACAAGAAGCGGGATTGGATTCGGAAATGAAAAGGTTATTGAAATTGGAACCAGAACCGGAATTGAAGCGAACTTGGTTTCCCTCAGATTTTTCTATTTCATATTCTTATTTCATTCTGATTCCGCTTCTGTCTAGATTATCGCTATTTTCAAGGAAGGCTTCTCACTATAAGCGGAGCCGGAGACGGGATGAAAATGAACTTGGTACCTTTTTGAAAACATAATTTTTAAGTTCAAAATTGATTCCATTTCCGCCTCCGCCTAGGTTGACCATGACATCATAAATGTCTTCATCAATTTAATGCAGAACTTCATGGTTTCAAACTAGGCGATTTTAAAAAACAACATGGGGCTAACCTGGAACTCGATAGAACCATCCCCATATGACCAAGGGCGATTATATTTTAGGGCATCATATTTTAATCTTTTAAATGTGATCACAGAAACCCATGAAACCCTAACCTAAAACACGCGACAAAGCTAGGGCATCATATTTAACACTCCCTATTTTAACAGTTTGAATGCACAACAAAACCCTAAGTAAAAACAAGATTCAACTAACCCTAAATTACTGTAAAGACATGAACTTAATCTACCTCACTATGAAACAAAAACCTAACTAAATCTATATTTTAAAAAAAACCTAACCCAACACGACGCGATCACGACACATCATGAAAGCGACCTTGCCATAACTTACTATAAAACATGAAACGCAAACACCAAAATAAGAACAACAAACAAAAGAAAGAACACAAACAAAAGCAACACGTAAATTTCAAAAAAAATGATTCCGTTCCAAGATCAGAAACGATTCAACAAATAATACGAATGAAAAACATAAAATAAAAATAAAGAAAAACAAGAGTAGAACCCTACCTCAAACGCAAGACGTGACTAACCTTCAGAATTGATTCACAACAATTATCTCCTTCTCCGTCAATAGATTTGCTTAGATGGACTCTGTAGCAGTTCTATTTCACTCTTCAAGTTTTAACAATGATAATAATAATACATTTAATCCTTAATGAAGGTAAAAATCAGAGTTCTTACCTACATGGGAAACTCTCATTAATGCATTAAATGCAATCAGGAAGAGTCGGAGCTAAAAGAGAATGAACACTTCTCTGCAGTGCGACTTCAGTCAAAAAGTCAATGACCCAGAAAACGGCGGGGACGGAATCGAAATGGAAACTGATCTAGAAACTTAAGAAATTTCCTAACTTCATTACAGTTCCAGTTCTGGGTCCGCTAACAAAGCAAAAAACAAAACCAAACATAAAAAGTAAAACAAAAGACTGACATAATAAAATTTAACATAAGGACTTAGACTAAAACCAAAACTTGAAATAGCGGAGGCGGAAACAAGATGGATTTTGATTTTGCAATTTTTAATAAACACCAACTTAACATCCACTCTGGTTCCAACTCCAATAAAGACAAAAAAAATATCAACAAAGAAAGACTGTCGGGATGGGAATCGGAATGAGTTTTGGAAGAAGTTTAAGAACCCGATTTGGTTCCGGTTCTGATTCCAGCAGACTAAAACAAAAATAAACAAAGTTTTGCAAGCAAAAGACTCTAGACTTTGTTTGAAGAGCAACAAGAGATAAAAATAACAAAGGGGGACCCATTTTGACCAAGGCAAAAGATGGGGTGGTTATGCAAGGCATAACAAATGGCGACTCGGCTGGGAAAATGGTTTACCCATTTTCTAGATACCCAAAGAAAATTTCAGTCACCCAAAAACTAATTGGCTTATAAACATTTTGACTTGAATAAGATCAGATATATTTAGGATAAGTTTGCGCTAGAATCTCAGATGTATGTGCTCATGAGTTATTTCTGAATCTGAGTGTGTGCAATATTTTGCATCATTCTTTGTAGATACTTTCTCTGCTTGTGAACAACTATACCTAAGATCCAAGCTATATGAGTTGAGTCTTTTAACTATCGTGCAGTAAAATCTTGGGTATTGCTCCGCTGCCAGACAAGCGTCCATAGCCCCGACGGAGATGCCTCTAGTTCTCACAAAGCATTGCTCTACTACCAGCCAGGCATCCATAGCCCCGATAGAGATACTTGATTACCCACTTGATATTGAGCTTGCCCTTTCTTTCTTTCTTTTCATACTCTTTTTTTTACTTCACTTGTGGAAATTCTTTTATGCATCTTTCTCAGTACTCAAATTCAATGAATCTAAAATATGGGTTGAGAACTACAATGGATTTCATGATAGTCTTGGAATCGTCTTTTCACTTGAATCAAAGGTAGAGTCATTCTAAAACAGATAGGAATTTACTCATGCAGATGTTTTATCTAATTTGGTGATAGATTTTTGATGATAATTCATGAGATATTCACAATGTATCTTCTTATCTTTAAATAACTTTTCAAACCCAAACTAGAATGATCATAAGACATAAGTTTCAAAATGATATCATTTTTCAATGATGATGATGAAAATACCTAAACCAATTTCTCTCATAGTACCCATAGTATGCTTTGAATAAAAACCCCAAGTCTTGAGATGAACAAAATAAAGATCCCCAATGACACAAAACCCAACAAAACAAATAAAAACAAAACAAAGAAAATAAAGAAAACAAAAACAAAACAACAACAATAAGAAAACCTAACTAAAACAAAGACTTAATTACATATGATACAATATAATCTATTATTTTCCAAAACATCAGACCTTCTATGCACCAAAATAGTGCTTGAGAAACTTACCATTAACTGGTAATGGAATAGGCTCTCCTGTTAAGGTACTCAAATGAAAAGCATTCTCGCCTAATATTACAGCCACTTGATAAGGACCTAACCAAGTCTATCAAACTTCTGGTGATCTCCCTTCTTTTCTCTAGCCTTATCCCATTATAACACAAGATCTAATATTCTAAAGGCTTTCATCTCGACTCTTTTGTCAAACCAGCGTTTGATAATAGTCTGATGTTTAGAGAATTGTTGCAAAGTAGCATCTCTTTGTTCTTCCATATTTAACAAATTAAGCAGTCTAACCTCAATCCTATCATCCTTGGAGTAAAAGTCCTACATAAACTTTAGAATAGGTATTTGTAAATGAATGGGGAAGATTGGATCTTGGCCATAGACTAACTTAAAAGGTGAATTCCCTAGGGCTGCTTTGATTCTGGTTCGATCTACCCATAAGGCAAATCTCAACTGGGTGTGCCAGTCCCTAGGGTTACTTTCTAACAACTTTCTCATAACTTCCAACAAGTTCTTATTTGTGGACTCAACCACTCCATTCCCCCGAGGGTAATAATTGGAAGAATACTTCAACACAATCTTATGTTCATAGGCCCATGAAATAAACTTAGCAGAAGAAAAATCAAGGCCATTATCACATACCAGAGCAAATGGAACTCCAAACCTGGTTGTGATGTTCTCGGTTAGAAACTTGATGACCACCTCTGTAGTGCTATTCTTACAAGGTTGTGCCTCAGTCCAGCGTGCGCAGTAGTTAGTTGCAGTCAAGATGAATTTATGCCCTACAGAAGAATTTGGATTAATTACACCTACAAAATCAAGTGCCCATTAAGCAAATGGCCTTACCTCATATACCGGTTGTAGGGGCATTGCAGGATTTCTTTCTCTAGGTGCAGAAGTTTGACATACATGAAAAGTCCTGCAGTGTTGATGTGCATCTCTAAACACATAAGGCCAATAATAGCCTGATCTTAAAATTTGATGAGCCAAAGCATCAAAAGACCCATGTCCAATTCCATGCCTTCCATGAAATTCATTTATGGCATGCTTAGCTTCTTGCTGATCCAAACAGCGTAGATAAATTCCTTGAAAATTCTTCTTGTAGATTGATCCCCCTTTCAACATGTAGTGAGCGCTCTTCATCCTCAATGCTCTCCTTTGAGTAGCATTCATTCCTTCTGGACATTTTTTATTGAGGAGGAAGAAAACTAAATCTGTATACCAGGGATCCTTAGTGAATGATTGAACCGTATATTGTTGACAAGTAATACTTTTGTCCACTTCTGCCATCGTTTTTGACAAAGCTTGGCCTTGAAAAAGTTTCATTGGGTGAATCTCCAGGTCAAATTCTTGTAAAATGGCCATCCATTTTCCTCTTCGTTCCCCTAATTCACTTTGGATTAGAAGAGATTTCACAGCTGGATCTGGAACTATGGCCATCACTTGACTTCGAATTATATAGTGCCTGAACTTCTTCACTGCTCGTACCAATGCAAAGGATTTTTTTTCTAATGGTGAATACTTTACTTATGCATTCTTAAATGGAGAGCTAATAAAAGCAATAGGTCTCTCCTCGTTCTCTTCTCTTCTCTGTGTTAAAACTGCTGCACATGAATGTTCAAAAGCAAAAGAATAAGTGTAGAAGGGTTTTAGATAATCTGGGCTTGTCAAAAAAGGTGTCTTAGATATAGATTGTTTAATCTGCATGAAAGAAGACTTAGCCTCTTCGCTCCATTCAATCTTTGCATCCTTCTTCATCATTTCATTGAGGGGTTTGACAATCTCTATAAACCTTGTTATAAATTTCCTAACAAAATTGATCCTCCCAAAGAAAGACCTCATTTCCTTCTTACTTCCTAGCTTTGTCAGTTTCAAAATGGCCTCCACTCGATTAGGATCTATGGATATCCCTTCCTCAGAAATAATGTGACCCAAGAGCTTCCCTTCAGATACTCCAAATACACACTTCTTTGGGTTAAGAGAGACACCATAACTTATACATTTCTTTAACACCTTTTTCAAGTCAACAACATGATCTTCTCTATTCTTAGAGAAGATGGTCAAATCATCAACATAGATGATTATACATTTCCCTATCAGATCTTTAAAAGCTACATCCATCGCCCTTTGAAAAGTAGCACCAACATTGATGAGACCAAAAGGCATTCTTTTTTAGGCAAATGTGCCCCATTTTGTAGTGAAAGCAGTCTTCATCCTATCCTCATGACTTACAAGGACCTGATTGTATCCTGAATACCCATCCAAGAAAGACATCATCTGAGATCCATTAACCTTTTGTAATACTTCATCAAGGGAAGGTAATGGATAGTTGTCCTTCTCAGAGGCCTTGTTTAAATTCTTGAAATCCACACATAATCTAATTTCACCATTCTTCTTCCGTACAGGAACTAGATTAGCCACCCAAGTAGAGTGTCTAACTGGAAAGATTATTCTTGCAGCCAAAATTTTCTGTACTTCTTTTTGAATCAAGGGCTCAATTAAAGCATTGACCGGGTGTTGCTTTTGGCGAAACGACTTAGCTTCTGGCTTAAGAGGAATTGTATGTGTGATCATAGATGTATCAAAAGTTTTCAAGTCATCATAGCTCCAAGAAATAGCTTCAATATTCTGCTTCAAGACTTTGATTATTTTGTCCTTAATTTCCTGAGGACAAGTCTTCCCTATAAGAACGTTCCTTTTTGGGCCTGAGTGAGTCAAATTAACAGATTCATACTTACCTCCCTCACTCTTTGTAGGAACTCTTTGATAATCTTGTGGATCTGAATCAAATATTCTTTCTAATGCTATCATCCCTTTTGGGATGTTATTGCTCTTTAAATCCAATATCCCTTCTGGACTGTTATTTTTCGGATCCCAATCTCCCTGATCTCTATCAGACTCATCAATTATCTGCCCCTCAAAAACATCAAAATTTTCCAAAAAGGCCAATATATGTTGATCATCATTAAACACCTAAAAGTGTTTGACGTTATCAGGAACATCTAGGACCAAAATCAACTCCATTGAAAACCTCTTAAGATTTGAGTCTTGCATAGGCTCTAATGTACTAGCAGCAACAACAAGAGCATCTACAATTTGATTAGCTTCCCTTGGGATGAGAGTAATCCAAAAGGCATCAAAATATTCAATTAAATTCCAAACCCTGTTTCTATATGCAGCCAATCTTTTGTTATGGCATGTGTATTGGCTATGTACCTATTTCACAATCACCTCAGAATCTCCCATCACTGTAAGAGCATTAACCTTCTTCTTATGAGAAAAAATGAGCCCACGAGCAAGTGATTCATACTCTGCCACATTATTCGTGCATCCAGAATGCAATCTATAAGAAGCAAAATAAGTCTTTCCTTTTGGATTAGTTAGTTCAATCCCTGCTCCACTTCCTGCTTTAGATTTAGAACCATCAAATTTAAGAGTCCATAACTGGTCTTTGGCTAGAAATTCTTTCTTTTTAGAAGTAACAGGGAATGACTCACTCGAGACATGTGGCGGCTTAAACTTTAACTGTTTATTAGAATGCCACTCGGGACAAAGTTTAGTTGAGGATTTTTCTATGTTTTCAGCCTGTCCAAGAATTACCTCCTGAACACCTTCTTGAGTCATATTACCATCCAACTCACTTCTTATCAATTCCTTGGGTATTGGAAAAGTATGTGGGGCAGGTGTATCAAATAGGAACTGGGACATCTCAACTTCCTTTTGAACTTCAGAACAAATAGCCTGAGTCTGCTCTTCTGGTGAAAGACCTTCATGTTGAGAATGACTAGCACGTGTAAGAATAGATGCATCCAAAAATTGGAAGGAAAAATTATTGTTGGGGGTCTGGGCTTGTTCCCCTTGAAATATTTGTTGATGTTGATCTACATGACTTAGAATATCTAAGCATGATTGACATGTTAATTCTGAATGGTTATGATAATGTATCCTACACCAATTACTAAGAAACAAACTACTCAAATCAGTTTCTACTCCTAAAACCAGCTTATCTTGTTGTAATTTTCTTATCAGAACCTGCTAATTGATGCAGATCATTGAATCATTGTGTTCTAAGGATAATGTATCATCAAGACTAGCTACAAAGAAAGTAAGAACTTCCTCTTATTTGTAAACACCTATCTCAGTCTCAAAGAATGCTACTTCATTTGAAGCATCATATTCTGTGATCATGTGTTTGAGCCTAGGTTCACTTTCAATTCTTATCTATGTGGCAACTCCTTTCCATGGTAACCACATGTGCAAGAAATCCAATGATAGATACCCCCCTATTCTCTTCATTAACTCCCGACTTAGAAGCATACCATATGTTTCTGGGATATCGGCTACTTGGATATCTATATAGGTCTGGATCCTTGGGTCTGATCCAACCTACACATACATGTTCTTTAATTCACCCACAACATTAACTTTGGTTTTATCCAACTGAATCACCTTTTTATTGGTTGGGATAGGACTCAATCCTAACTTCTTACAAATCAAAAAAGGTGTGACATTCCCTGATGCTCCAGAATCTAATAAACAATTATGCATATTCTTTCCAAAGATTCTCAAACCTAACAAGAAAAGTGGGGTACTGGTCTTACCTTTATAAATGGCTGAATTTGTCTCCTTTGTGGGAGTCAATTTACCTTTCCCTTTTAGGTGATTTTCCTCTTCCAAAGCTTTTAATACCACCTCCCGTTGAGTTGGGCACCACTTCATGATGTCAAAGAAAGACAGTGATGTCTTTTGCTTCTATAATTCTGCAACGAAATCAAACTCTGAATCATTCCTAACTAGATACTTAGGAAAAGGAGGCGGATTACCTCTATTCTAAGAATCAGAAGGTCCCTTTGGTGGTGGTGGATTGTTATCTACATTCTAGTTAGGTGGGACCATGTTATTCGGGGATGCAGATGTAGTGAATGGCCCCTTATTCTGATTCCTTAGAAAGTGACCACCCTTAGATTGGAAAGCTTGAGCATCATAGAAATCTTCCTCTGGCTCATTATCCCCTTGCATGGGAAATTGGTATTTCTCTTCAACTGTTTCATAAGTCATGGTAGTGCTGACTGGCCCATTATCCTGATTGGAATTTCCTGCTAGAGGATGGGCATCAGCCTATGCAATTTTCACAATTTTCTCCATCTTTGGGCAATTGACCTCAGAATGTGCTACTGTATCATGCAGCCTACACCAATTGGTCATAAAATTCAAATCAACAACATTAGCAGTATGTGGTCTTTCCTCACCTACTTGATAATTATGAGGAAATCCCCCATTGTTAGGTTTGGTATTCCACTGCCTATTATTGTTGTTGTTATTGAACCTTTGATTATATCCTCTATTCTGATTTTGATAATTTTGGTTTGAGGAGTTCTGACTCTGGAAGTTCCTATTGGTGTTTTGATTTTGGTTCTGATTAGAGTAATTGCCTTGATAGTTATAACCTCCTTGATTGTTGTAATTTTGGTTTTGATTATTGGGAGGGTTTTTCCTGACCTGTGCCATGTTATTTTACATCTGAGAGAAAGTCTTCTTGAGAGTCTCTAGCTCACTTGTGAGTTGAACAATTTGTTCATTCTGCACATTTTGGACTATGGATGGGTAATGGACATGGGTTGATCCTCCCACTTGTTGTGGTTGATTTTGAGGTTGTTGTTGTTGAGGTTGATGTGAGGAATCTTGTACGCCATTGCTAAAGAAGGGCACAGTGGGTGGAGCTTGCAACTCAGATACAAGTCCATATTGGGAATAAGACATCCCTGGGATAGTATTGTATAATGGTGGATTAGGCATCTGATAATTCATGGGAGGAAGAGCTGCTCCTGAACCTCCAGATTGCAGACTTATCTGCTGTTGCAATTTGACAGCCAGATGATAAATCTTAGACAGTGAGTCTATCTCAGTAGGTTGATAAGTTCTTTGTAAGAACAGGCCAATCAAAGGATCAACAACTCTCAAATATGCCTGTATGGCCATACCCTCTGGCACTAAGTAAGGCTCTTGTAGCCTACGATACATCATTTGGAACCTAGTGTTGAACAAGGGCAATGGTTCATGATGTTCCTTCCTAATGGTGGAAAACTGGTGATATAATATTGCAGGGTCTACATAAACCCTGAATTGATTAATAAAAGCATTTTCTAAATCTATCCAACCCAGAATAGATCCCTGGGGTAGATTTAGATACCAATTATATGCCATATCTCCTAAATAGTAAGGAAACAATCTACATACCACATCTGGATGAGAAACTTGAGCTCGTGTGCAAGCATCTTTGAATGGTTGTATATGTTCCCCAACACTTCTCAATTCTCCATGCATTAATTTCAGACAAAACCTCTCTGGGTTCTTTGGTAAATCATGGAATCCCCCAGGGATTGTCCCTAACAGGGAGGGATTATTCAAAAAGTAAGCCATTGGTGGGATTGGTTGGGAAGGTGGTGATATAGGTCGAATTGGTGGTGACACAGGCCTAATTGGACGTGGTGATGTAGGTCGAACTGGTGGTGGTGTAGGTGGATTTGGAGGAAATCCAGGTGGAGTCAGTGGTGATGGCATTGTAGGTATCAAAACCCTACGAGCATGAGGTCTTGGTCTAATCGGGGTTTGCAATTCTTGTAATGGTTCAAGATCAGTTGAAGATCTAAGAATCCTTCCGTAATTGTCTAGTGAGAACGACCCTATGTGAGTCAGCTTGTTCTTTCAGGCCCTCCTTCTAGCGCCAACTTCTGTTGATGGTGAAAATGACACAAACAACAATAAAACAAAATGTTTCTACTCTATTTCTCTTGAAAAAGAAAGACAGCATATAGTAGCCTAACTCCCAAGGTCCTGGTAGTTGGTTCTCAACTGTCTGGTGTCACTCAATCGGTTCATGCAACTGTAATGTTCAAGGGGCCTATGCTGGTAACAAAAGATTCAAGCAATGACTCATTTTATCAAACCGTTATTGTAAATAAAGGGGGTTCCAAACAAAAGAAAAAGATAGATCAAAGGGTAAACTATTAAGTATGAATCAAATTTATCTAGCATCCAGACATATACTTTCAACAATGAATGTTTTCTAATAGATCACAAAACCAAAGCATGACACAATTTATAGAATAAACTGTACAATTTCATGCATCTAAGGTGCTTAATTTAATACCACTATTCACATATCACAACTATCTCCAAGTTTTCAAAAGAACACACATCCATTCATTGCCAAGGTCATAGATCAATAGACTCTAATAATTTCAATTCAAAGATAATCTAACAAGATAATCCTTAAATCTGATTCCTTCAAATGACTTTCATCACTCAAGAAACTTTTATGTTTCAGCACAATCACTGCATATAGATAGATTATAACTTATCAGCCTTATCAAGTAAAACAACTCAATTCTAACACCATAAAACCTATAATTTTATTAACTGTAAAGCATCTAGTAACAATGTATCTCTCAGTAATCACTACAAAATTCTATCTCCTAACATTAGGTAAGCCAATTCCATTCTCAATTAGCCGACCTTTTACAATATGATACCCACAGGGTATTTATAGATATACAAAATTTGAACTCCCCTTCTATTTTAAGCCATCTACCTTTTTAGGAACACAAATTTCTTGGAAACTCAAATCGATTTGATCTTGAGTTCTTACATTAGACGTTTAGTTTAGACTAGAGAATACAAAAACAAAAGAGAAACATGCCATGCACATTAATTGTTAGTGTTGCATGCATGCAATAGATTTATGCATGTGAAGCTAGATCTGCAATGAACTCATTATAACTGGTGAAGACTTGTTGTAATGTATCTATTTTTGGCCCATCAATCCAGCTATCTTTTAATTCGATCCAATTCTGCTGCAGCAAACTCTCTCATACCTTTTATCTTTGTCAACTCTCTTCTAGTAGCTTTTATTTCTTCTTTGAAATCCACTAGTCGATCTATCATCAAATATTCACCATCATCTCCTTTCTGCATGAGTCCTCTAAATATTTCATCCCATTTCTCTTTGATCTAGCTCGAAGGCATGCCTTCTTTTGTTAATACATTTACATCTACAATGATAGCAATGACCACTTCCAGCTCCTCAAACTATTCAGTCAGATTATTTATAGCCTCTTGAACCTCATTCCTATGTTTACACAAGAAATCTGCTCTGAATCGTAGTATACGAGAGGTTTTTCCAACAAAATCTTTATTCTCCTCCTTAAGTATTGACGGTTCAAGAAGAGTAGTCAAAGGTAATGTATTAACTTTCTCCAATTTTTGACTGTATTCTTTATACTCTTCTTCTTGTTTCTTCGATGCTTCAATGTATAGATGAGTTTCTCTTATCAACCTTTCCGTGCCTTTGTGAACTTCAAAACCCTCAACCAAAACTTCACCTATCTCTCAATTCAAATTGTCCATCCACCTGTCTACCATCTCCGCTTTGCCTCTTACCTGCACCAAATCATCTACCTCCTTTTTACTTAATAAAATAGGATTCTCAATGGCCGTTACCTGTTGTGATCTCGGAGAGGAGACACTTTTCAAGAATGAATGTAATTGATCCAACTGAGCCTTAAGCTCATCCTTCTTTTGTTTAACCTTTATCATTCTTGACTTGGTTGTTGAAGCCACCACATCAATTAGGTTCATCTGCTAATTCCTAGTGGGCCTTCCCAAGTTAACAGTACTCAACTGATAATCTATCAGCTGCATGTCCCCTACCTCCTTTTCTGTCATTGGCATGGCACACTTAGCAACAATCTCTCCTTTGTCCATGAGTCTGGTAGAATGTAGGATCTTGGCCTTCTTTTTAGGCCTCTCTTGTTCAATCTCCTTCATCATATCCTCCCAATTGAGAGGTTGTGAAGGTGTTTGCCCTTTTCTATAGATCCAATTTTAACCAAGTGGGAGCACTTGGAGCAATAGTCATCATAGTAGAAGAGGAAGTAATGGTAGAAGGTGGTTGCATATTTACCTGGAGTTGAGAATCACCCTTGCTTTCTCTTGCTGTTCTTGCACCACATGTATCTGCACAAGATTTTCAGCCTCTTCCCTATCTTTCTGTTCTTGTATCTTCTTATCTTCCTCTTCTTTTTTCAACTTCTCTTCCTCCAATCGATCTCTCTCCACTTTTTCCCTTTCCAACCTTTCTTTTTCTAATTTTTCTTGCTCTTGAGCTTCTAGTCTTTCTGCCTCCGAAGCCTTAAGCTTTTTTTCCTTTGCTTCTTCCTCTTCTTGTTTCTTAACCAGCTCCTTAGCTTCTCTTTCCTTTTGTAATTGTTCTGCTTCTCCTTCCTTTTGGCGAGCTTCCTCAGCATGTTTTAACTTGGCAACCAAGATTTCTTTCTCCCTCTGATTTCTTGCCTTCTCTTCTTTGGCTTAGGTGCTGCCTTTGATGTCCCTACTGGCCGGTTCCTTTCAACAGCTTCTCCTGATGTTCCTGATATCTTCGAGCTTTCTTGCCACAAAAACCTCTAATTAGATCTTTGAATATCATTATAAACATGTTTTATAACCATACCTTTCATGTATACATCAGAGGCAGAACCAGGAAAAAACATATTCTAAACAATCTCTTTCAACACACTGCCGGGAACGGAGTCGAAAATGGAATGGTAACTTTACTAACAAGAAGCGGGATCGGAGTCAAAAATGAAAAGGTTATCAAAACCAGAACCAGAACCGGAATGGAAACGAACTTGGTTTCCCTCAGATTTTTCTATTTCATATTCTTATTTCGTTCTAATTTCACTTCCATCTAGATTATCGCTATTTTCAAGGAAGGCTTCTCACTATAAGCGAAGCCGGAGATGGGATGAAAATGAACTTGTTACCTTTTTGAAAACATAATTTTTAAGTTCAAAATCGATTCCATTTTTGCCTCTGCCTAGGTTGACCATGACATCATAAACGACTTCATCAATTTAATGCAGAACTTCATGGTTTCAAACTAGGTGATTTTAAAAAATGACATGGGGCTAACCTGGAACTTGATAGAACCATCCCCATATGACCAGGGGCAATTGTATTTTAGGGCATCATATTTTAATCTTTTAAATGTGATCACAGAAACCCACGAAACCCTAACCTAAAACACGCGACAAAGCTAGGGCATCATATTTAACCCTCCCTATTTTAGAAGTTTGAATGCACGACAAAACCCTAAGTAAAAACAAGATTCAACTAACCCTAAATTACTGTAAAGACATGAACTTAATCTACCTCACTGTGAAACAAAAACCTAACCCAACACGACGCAATCACAACATATCATGAAAGCGACCTTGCCATAACTTACTATAAAACATGAAACACAAACACAAAAACAAGAACAACAAATAAAATAAAGAACACAAAGAAAAACATGTAAACTTAAAAAAAATGATTCAGTTCCAAGATCAGAAATGATTAAACAAATAATACGAATGAAAACACAAAAGAAAAATAAAGAAAAACAAGAGTAGAACCCTACCTCAAATGCAAGACCTGGCTAACCTTTAGAATTGATTTGCAACAATTATCTCCTTCTCCTTCAATTGATTCGCTTAGATGGACTCCGCAACAGCTCTATTTCACTCTTCAAGTTTTAACAATGATAATAATAATACATTTAATCCTTAATGAAGGTAAAAATCAGAGTTCTTACCTACATGGGTAGCTGTCATTAATGCATTAAATGCAATCAGGCGGAGTTGAAGCTGAAAGAGAATGAACACTTCTCTGCAGTGCGACTTCAGTCAAAAAGTCAACGGCCCAGAAAACGGTGGGGACGGAATCGAAATGGAAATTGATCTGGAAACTTAATAAATTTCCTAAATTCATTACAGTTCCGGTTCCGGGTCCGCTAACAAAGCACAAAATAAAACCAAACATAAAAAGTAAAACAAAAGACCCACATAATATAATTTAACACAAGGACTTAGACTAAAACCAAAAGTTGAAATAGCGGAGGCGGTAACAAGATGGATTTTGATTTCACAATTTTTAATAAACACCAACTTAACATCCACTCTGGTTCCGACTCTGGTAAAGACAAAACAAAAGATCAATAAAGAAAGACTGTCGGGATGGGAATCAGAATGAGTTTTGGAAGAAGTTTCAGAACCCGATTTGGTTCCAGTTCCGATTCTGGCAGACTAAAACAAAAATAAACAAAGTTTGGCAAGCAAAAGAATCCAGACTTTGTTTGAAAAGCAACAAGAGATAAAAATAACAAAGGGGGACCCTTTTTGACCAAGGCAAAAGATGGGGTGGTTATGCAAGGCATAACACCTCGCCTTGGTGGCGCCGCCTCCTGTGGCTGCCACAGCCGAAGCCGTCGCCGCTGCCTGGTAAAGTCGCGACTGGCACCGACCTATGACCTCATCCCAACACTTTAGCATCAAGCCTAAAGTTCGTGTAGTCCAACCCTAGGGTTGGCGTGTGAACCGAGGCCGTGCTTTTGGTCTTTTTAAATTTTTTTTAAATATATATATATAATATTATATTTTATTATAATTTAATATTATAATTTTTATAATATTTTAAATATTATATTATTATAATATTTTATTATCATGATATAATATTATATGTTAATGTTATGATTTAGGACAATATTAAATGATTTTAATATTATGATTTAATATAATATTAAATGCCTTCAATAGTTTAAAATTATGATTTAACATAATATTAAATGCCTTCAATAGTTTAATATTTTGTTTTATATAATATTATGTGAGATTTAAATAATAGAAATCTTATTAATGTTTTAATATTAGCATTTTGAAATGAGTATTTCATTTTATTATTACATTATTTAAATGGGGATGTTTTGTTTTGAAAAATGAGTTTTATTGAATATGGGATAAATATTTTATTTAAAAATGGGAATTTTCTTTTATCTGAATTATTGAGATATGGGTTAATGTTTCATGTATTTAAATGCTACATGGAAATAAAATGATTTTTAAAAGGCATATTTAATTCAGTTCACTTAACACATTGATTACTGAATGCTAGTGAAGAAATGGGTTTAGTGAACCCAAAGTAGATTTGATTCTTGTCTCATTTTGATATGTTCATATGGTCATTTGGGAATTGTGGGTTGTAGCATTTAATCAAGTCTTCTAGTTGGGTTTTCAATTTTGTGGGTTTTCGTACTATGTAGTCAACCTTAGATGGCCTTGGGTAGTGCGTTTAACCAGTTTGTTCCCGGTTATCACGAACGGGAGTGTGTTGACTGTATGTCATGGTTAGAGATGTGGTACCCTTATGTCGCACTTGTGTACCCTTGGGCTGTTGAGTTGTTCCACGTGTCATCTTAGAGGAGTGGCTTATAATGAGGGTCAGCACACGAAGTAGTGCCAGGATAACTCGTTGTAAGTTAGTTAATCCAGTGATAACTTAATTAACTGATTAGAGTATCATGTAGTATCAAACACTTAATAAGATAATTATGCCTCGCTCATGAACAAAAGGGCTTGTAAAGACTTGGGTTGAGATGAGAAGGCCTGGAATGGCAAGATCGTTATCTTGTCTCTATGAAAGATAACTGATTCCGTATTGGTTTACATGAGGGGCTGGAAGTCATCAGAGGTTACCAGGATAACTCGAGATGGGGGTCAGGGCTTAGGAAGACTCGCCAGGATAACCCATGTAACATTGTGATGACACTTCTCCTAGGTCGATAGTATGTTCGTATCAATGATGCAATTGATTATGTAATTCCTGGAAGCATTGTAACCTTGTGTTAATTGATGTCACTGTATTTATTTCAGTATGGTTGTGTTAGCCTATGTCTAGAGGTAGGTGTTCTTGGTTAGAAATCCTTGTTACTATCTCCTAGCACAAGGGGTGGGCCTTTGGGTTCCACTTGGTTGGGTGGAACGTGCACATTCTCCGTTGGGTTTTCTCCTTGTATGTGTGGACGAGACTTCCAGTTGGGAAGCTCGTGGTTTTAGTTGCAGTTCTTGCTTGGTTTTATTTCAGTTACTCTTGTAATTATTACCCCTCTTTGTTATTGAGGTGGAGCTTGTAATTGTAATTATGTTATTGGATTTACCTCATTCGAGGAATGAGAATTGTAACCCTATTGTTTAAATGAATGGATTAATGCATTTGAAAGTTATTTATTATGCTTGTTGTAAAATTATCTTACTTGGAATGAATGTGTTAATTCATTATTTAAATAATTGTCATGGGTTTTATTTATTTTTGTGTTGAGTTTCTATATAACCTCTATCTCGTAACCTTAGAGGTTGTTGGAATTAGTTAGTGAACTTACTTATTAATTGCACTTAAACAAAAAAAAAATTAGCTTGTTTAAGTAGTTGTTGCAACTTCCTCTAGGGTTGCGTGGCGGGGCGTTACATGAATGGTTAGATACCTATCCCAGATGGATAGATGAGTCTTGGTGCCATATGGGCAATAACCTAACCTATATGGTTAGATTCCTATCTTGGATGGATAGATTACTGTACCATATGGATAGAAGTTCTTGAGTAAAAACTAATTGAGCAAGACATTAAGAGATTTACTTTGTTAAAAAAAAAGTGAATAATTAAGGAACTGTGGGTCTCTTACACTCAGGATATACATAGTGAGTATCCAAGTTATTTTTATGTTTCTTGTACATAAATTATGATGGCCTATTCAAAGGCTTGGATTGACTATCCAACAATATTGTAAATATGGAAAGTAGTACACAATGTTGTAAGATTCATTAAAATGTTTAACGTTTGACATGTTTTGTAACTTATATTTGATTTGTATTTTTTTGTGCAAGCTTGATTTAGTGAGAATATTAGGAAGATCATATACATTTTAGAATTTTGGTGAAGGTCTATTTGAAGGCTTGGATTGGCTGTCCAACAACATTGCAAAATATTGCAAATATGGAAAGTAATACATAATGTTCTAAGGTTCATTAAAATGTTTAATGTTGGCACATTTTCTAACTTATATTTGATTTGTAATTTTTTGTGTAGGCCTAATTTAGTGAGAATATTATGAAGATAATATACATTTTAGAATGTGTTGAAGGATTTTAGCCATGAAACTGATATTTTTAACAAGCTCTCCTAGTAAAGGAGATACTAGCTTGGATGAGTGAGGATCAATTCCATTGTGAGCTGATCCTTCACTCAAAAATTTGTAATACAATGATTTATTTTTTAATCAATTACTATGAATTTTTTCACTGCCTCTGTTGATTAAAGTTCACTTTTTTTTGTTTAGTGTTGTTCTTATTGCCCCTTCTTTATCCTGGTGCAATTGTTTCCAAATTTTTTCATATTATCTTACAATGTTGTGTAGGTGCATCTACATTTTAAAACTGGAGCATCTATTTTTAATAGTTGAGAGATCTGTGGATGCATCTGATACGGTTTATTGATTACACTACTAATTATTTTTATCATATTTTTGGTACTTAGGAATATGATTAAATACAAAATAAGTTAGTAAAATAATTAAAATCAGTTGCATAATTCAGTGAGAGTCCTTGGGTTGGTCTAGTGGTCGAGATTTATGTTAAGAAGTGATGTTATAGTTCAATTTTTGAGTACCTCAGTGGAGATAGGTTTAGTCTTCTTTGTCTCTCCATCCACATTTTCTTTGAATGTATATAGTGCAAACTTTATAATACTTGAAATGGAACAATATGTTTCAATTTTACTCATATTTTATATTAACTCTATAATGTAGCTATCTACTGTTTTTGATGTGCATTTAGAACATTTACAACCAATTAGACATGTATACATACTATTAAATTTAAAAATATTTATAGATGTATTATACATACATGAACCTTAAAAAATTTGTGTATGAATTCTTGAACACTCTAGTAGTGTTGGTGAAGAGGAACATTGGCATCATGAAAATATTTGGAATAGGATTGGTGGATGTGTTGAATGTTTAACTTCATTGACACTTTGTTTTTAAATGCTAGATCTAATAATTAGGTTGATATTTAAGATATATGTTGAATATTTATAGAATTTATTTTTATTAAGATAAATTGAGAAGGTCCTGAACCCATTACAAAATAGTCATTAAGGAAAAACTAAGTGTTCTAACAAGAGGTGAGACAACATGAAAGGAAAAGAAAATGAGACTAGAAATAAAAAACCAACAATTAGTAGAAATAGAGATAGGACCAACAGAAGACCAACAACCCAAGGAGACCAATTATTGTTCTCCAAGAAGATGGAGGTCTTTTATAGCTTGCCACTCCTTGGTGAGGAACTATAGTTTATCCCCAAAAGACAAGGATTTTGGATTCTTTTTACAAGTGTTATCCATGTAAAATTACCTTTTTTGTTGGAGCTAGTAGGGGACATCAAAATTTTCCTCCCTAGCTCTCTTTGCATGGAAATTTTTGAGCTCATGTTGAAACACCTAGATAGTAACCATTGTATTCTGCATACTTTCTTTATTGTACATAATAATTTCCTTCAAATTGACGAGAATCTTATCCTAGTTACAATGGAGTTTAGGAACCTCTTTTCTCAAGCTCATGCAATCCTTAGGAGACCCAATAACCTTTTTAATTTCCCCAAACTATTTTTATATTGGTCTGATTATAAAATTTTTGATTTATGCCTTTCCTCACCTGGCCAATCCCTAGTCTTATTAATAAAATTAGACTCTAGATATTAGATTTTATCCTTTGTCATGAGCAATTGGGCAAGCAAAAACATAAGGATTTCATTTTGAATATGCTTTGGCTTTCCAAAGTTCATCCACTTTCTCTCGCAAAGAGGAAAAATTAATACAAGGGTTAGGGGTGTTCGAAGACACAATCTCAAGGTCCTGAGCTTTCCCAACATCATGTTGAGGAGAAGAAAAGGAACAAGAAGATAAACTACAAAGCATAATAGAACTAGGAGGAGAGACCTCGAGAGTGACATGAAGAGAAGGGGACCGAGAGGGGCTAGATTTTTCATCTATAATAAAATTTTAGGGAGGTTCCTCAAAGGAAACCTTTTTCTTACTAGTAGAAGTGGGCGAATTAGCCATTGAGGCTTTTCCCTTAGAGGCTCGTGGGGAGTTTGACCTAGTAACTCTAAGATGTGGGAGGGGTGGGTTGGTAGTCGATGAGGAGGTTTTATGGTTACTAGTTGAGTTAATAGGAATGCCCTTTTGAACAAGGGAGGGGTTAACAATACAAGGGAGGGAAGATATGGTAGTGGAGAGAGCTAAATTATAGAAATAGAGCCTATAGGTTAATCCTTGGTGAAGAGGAAATGGTTCTCCTTTATCTTGTATAGATTTGATAGATTATTCCAAAGAAGAATGGATCCAAAATACAAATTTCATTTTCAAGTTATGACATAAGTGATTTAGAATAGGAAATAAATGCACATGAAATATTTAAAATAGACATCGAGGGTAACATACCTCATCAGCACTTGGAAATTCTTCTTCAAGACCCCAAACAAGTCCTTTTTTTAATATTTTTTCATTATCCTTTTGATAATTTTCTTTAGATTTCTTGGGAATGTTAGTACCCTCGAGAGGGGATCATGTGACCACCAAAATTAACTCAACAAAGATAGAGAAAGAAAGGCCCTAAACCTTGACATGCATCTAAATGGTACTTGACTTCATCATTTACCTTTATTCTACCATTGAGTGGGATTATATCCTCACCTTATAGATATGAAAATGTCTATTACCCAAATACCAAGATCATTTAGAGTGTTATTTCTCTCTAGAATCCTATCATATTTTTCCCTTTCTATAAATTTAATCTTTAAAGCTTCCACACCAAATAATTTTTTTAATTTGAAATATTCCTTTGAGTTAATTTTTCTTCATTTCCCCACTTCCATCAAGAGGATTATCCTAGATCTAGGTAAGAGAAGACATAGAAAAAGATAAACCTCTAACGATAGAATCCATACAAGATCCACATCAACTCTCCATAAGTTATAGGTTCATTTTTTCATCATAGTTAATAGAAAATGTCTTTGTAAAGAGGAGCTTAGGTGTAGTTATTATATCATGTTCGTGGATTTTAATACAATATTCATGATTCTTATTTTAGATATACAATATACAATGGGGATCAATGGAGCTTGGGGGTTGGGCAAAAGTGGCTTTTTCCATGGTTTCTCTCACCCTGCTTGTGATTTACTGGATCACCATTCAAAGAAGTTTCATTTTCAAGGAAAACAACCTATTTTTTATATTTGCAAGTCACAGTCTTTGGATTCTTACAAGTCTCATCATTCTTCACAACATTGTCCTCCTGCTACACATCCTAATAGAATTCTAGTTGCGCTCGGGGCTTCCTTGATCCTAAATCATTCTTTTATCCTACCACATTTCCTAACTCAATTTCCATTGAGCATGGTAAATTCAACAATCATTCTAGGCATCCAATGAATTTTCCCAACTCTATTGCAATCACAAATGGGAATTTATCTTACCAAAATTGGTATATGCCTTTGGGTAAGGCAAAGGGGTCTCATTTTTTAAATAGAACACAAAAGCAGGTCTGGGTTCCAAAAATGCCAAGGGTTTCTATTCAACCAGATGTGCCTAAATGTTCTATTTCTTTTCTTGAGGTATTTTTGCAACCTCAAACTCAGGATATGCGGGAAAATGTTCTTATTGGTAAGTTATGGAACTTTTCACCTAAATTTTGTCTTTTACAAGATTGGATATTTGATATATGGGCTGGGTCTACCCAAGTATTTTATCTTGATAAGGGAGAAGGTTATTTTGTTGTTATTTTCAATTCTAAGGTTGCTAGAAATTTTGTTCATTCTACCAAATCCTGGTTTTGTGAGGGAAATAGTCTTTTCACTCTTTTGTGGTCCCCAAATTTTGATCCCTCTCACACTTCTGTAAATTTCATCTCCTTTTGGATACAATTTCAAGGCCTTCCTTTGGAATATAAAGAAACAAATCTTATTGAAATTTTGGGAAATAACTTAGGTATTTACCTCAAATAGAATATGGATTTCTTCTTTACTCCTTCGCATCCTATGAGGGTTTGCATTATTTTGGATGTTTCTAAAACCCTACCTTCAAAGTTGTTCATAAATTCAAAGAATGGGATTTGGAAGCAACGGATTGTTATTGAATGTCCACAAGAAATTTGTACACAATGTCATCTTTCAATACACCCACATGCTCCTTGCAAGATGGCTACAGGTGGGTCTTCGAAGGACAAAACAAGTTCTAATTTGATTTTAGTTCGTAAGAACATTGAACCAAGGGCAAGTGGTAAATCTGTTTCTCATTTGTCACCTGTTACTAAGAGTGCATCCTCTAATGAACATGATGTTATTCAAGGTTTTGACTGGTCATCGAAATATTTTCACTCTATAGTGTTTTTTAGAGGGTCTTCAAGCACAATGGGAAATATGGGCCTGGATGTGTATAACTTGGATTGTTCAAGGAATCAAAAACATAGAGTAAGGCATGATTTCAAAGTTTCTCAATCAACTTTTTCCATAGACTTTGCTACACGTGCTTCTATTTTTTATTTGTTCCTTTCGATAAATTATTTTTTTACTATTTATTTTTCAAAGGAATGGATGAAAACATATCAGTCTACTATAAGAAATTTTCATAGTTCTTTATATTTATTGTAATACCCCTCCGTTTTGCTCTTTTGATCAAACAGTGTTCTGTTTGGTTGTCTTATTTTCTATTAGTACCTTGACTATGGTACTCGGGTACTGTTTGATCTTTATCTTTATTGTGATTTGGTGATGTATTTTGATGCGAGGATACTGTATTCAGATGTTATTATTATGGCATGTTTTGAATTAGCATAAGTGGATATTCGAATTAATGATGTATTATGCTTTGGATTAAATTATTATGTTAGATTTGTCAGTTAGTAATATTGTATTGGTGAAGGGGACGGATCGCGTCACTCGCTTGTGAGTGCCCTACAATTCCGTGATTCCCTCTTCACGGTGTGTTTTAATTATGACATATAAATGCATGTGGATATACTCTTTGTTCGTAGGTTGACAGGTATAGGACATCGACTCCACCTGGTTTTATGGGTTTGAGCATGTCCATTGCCCAATGGTATTTGATTGGGAGATAGTAGCTAGGTTTTCCATGCCAAGTCGTCACCCTAGTCATAATGTGTCATCGGGTCTAAGTCGGGTTAATTGTTTTATATTGTTCTCTCTTCGATTATTTAATTGCAAGTTGAAAAGGGTAATTAAATGGCTCTATGCATTTAACTTGTGAATTGAAATTGATCTGGTATTATGTTAATAACATAATTTATTTTATTAATTTATTTATTTTAATTAATAAATAATTTAATCATAGATTATATTTATTTATTAATTAATTAAATTGATTGTGTTGAAATTAGATAAGTTGTCCATTTTGAAATTATGGATTTCATTATGTGAAATTGAAAAAATGAAAGAAAAGGGTTTTAAATTGCATTTTTAGAAAAAATTGAATTGAATTTTTTTTTTTTGAAAAAGGAGATATTTTCCATTTTTGTTTTCAGAAATTGATGAGGGTTGTTGCATAGATATTATTGAGATATTTTTGGATTATTATGGATTTTTCATAGAGTTTTTGGGAGGATGAAAAAATGGGAAAAAATAGAAAAGAAGGAAGATCAAGGTTTTGTTGTGTGTGGATTTTGGGTTTGAACTGTGAAGTGATTCTGCTGATTGGTTGGAGGGACTGAAATCTCTGAAGGAATTCTTGCACCATTGACAACCTATCAAGCTTGGTGGAATCAGGTTTTATTTTCATTAAATCATATTCATTTTGAAATATTCACAGAATTTTACTTGTTGTTTGAAAAATACTCATAAACTCTGTTAATTGCAAAGAAAACCCATCTTGGATCTTGTTTCCAAAACTTGAAACTTGTATTTGAAAGTTAAATTCCTCAAAACAAAAAAAATATATACTCTTGACTGTAAACGTTTATTTTCAGTATGATTTATTCAAATTATTTTTCAATCGATGTGAGGTTTTGTTTAAAATTCATATATACATATATATATTGTTATATATTTTATGTAAAGGGGTCTATGTTGTTTAAAATTCAAAAAAATACCCTTCTGGAAGGGCACGAATTTCAGAAATCCGCAGGGTTTGGGAAATTTTTTATAATAAAATAAAATAAATAAAAAATGAAGTTGTGGGGGGGCTGGGGGCTCACCCCCACCGCACCCCCATGGGAGGCGCGTGGGGGAGAGCCGTGCCCAGTGCGACTTCCACACCTCCCCTCGCGGCTGTGGCACCACTGCCACCAAGAAGGGTGGACGACTGTGCTAAGCATAGTCGCGCCACCACTAATGGTGGTCAGCTGTGCTCAGCACAGCCGTGCCACCACTAATGGTGGTCAGCTATGCTCAGCATAGCCACGCCACCAGTAATGGTGGTTAGCTGTGCTCAACACAATCACCACCCTTAAGGGGGTCAGCTGGTAGGCGTCGCCCCACCAAAACCTCTATCACCCCACAACAAACTGCGTGGTTGCCCACTGTGTGAACAAATCCGTAGCCAAGGGAAAACACGTGGCTGCCCAGTCAAACCCTTGCATGCGGTCTGAGGCATCACGCTTTTTAAATTCATTTATTTTTATTATTTAAAATAAAACATAATATATTTTAAATATTTATTATTATATTTTCTATAATATTTAAATATTAATATATATATATATATATTAAGATAATAATAATATATATATATTAATATTTAGTATTTTATTATATAATATTAAATATTAAAATATTAATTAAATGGTTAGTTATGAATATTATGTTATTTTATTCATATAGTTTCAAATTGTTAATTTTAATATATGGATTTTATGACGAAATATATACATATGTTAAAATATTGATTTAAGTATAATTGAGAAAATCCAAATATTGTGTTCTTAGTCAAATTATTAAATTTATTTTGAAATAATATTATTTGAAAGGACAAATTTGGAATTTAATATAAATGTGTTTAAAAGCGACATTGATTAATTTCATTTTAAGTGATTTGTTTTGGCATAAGACCAATAGTTATTTGTTTTAAATGATAGGTTCTGAATCGTGGAAATAAATGTTGATTTTATTATTATTTAAAAGCAATTAGGGGATTAAATATTTGATTTGAATTACTTCCTTGGTCTGAAAGAGACGTTATTAAATCAGTTTTATTAAGGCAATAAATTACTAATTGTTATGAAAGGAAATGGATTTAATATATCCAAAATTAGTTTATTTCCGAGCGTAATTTCTTTATGTGATTATTTTCTCAGTGTCATGTATGGGGGAAATGGGTTCAATGTCTTTTATATGTAAGTCTTCCAGGGGACCATAGAGGTTGGGGGTTGTCATTTGTGATGTCAACCTGTTGTGAATTCCCTTGGGTAGTGCATGAAGTTATGTCTATGTTAGTACCCGATTTTCACAAACGGGGATGTTTTGTACCTCCTTGGATTAGGAGTGGATTACGTGAGTTGTGTCTCCTTGTTAGGAGTGACTTTGTTACCTTGTTACCTTTAGTGTTTGGAGAGGGTTTGAACTTATGTTGCCTCCTGAGAAAGGAGTGGTCGTGGTATCTTGTTTGTTTGCACTTTGTTACCCTTGGATTTTGGATGGTATGTGTGTTGTCAAGTAGAAGAGTGGATTTTGTAGGGGCTAGAGCCCAAAGAGGTAAACTAGGAAACCTTCAGAGGTGGTTTAATCAAGTGGTAACTAAAAAAAAACTTAGAAGATTAGGTGGCACTTCTCACTAATCAAGATAATTATGCCTCACTCATAAACACAAGGGTTCGTCTAGACTTGGGATGAGTGGGAAGGCCTGGAATGGCAAGGTCATCTATCTTGTCTATATGAAAGGTATTTGATTTCGCATGAGTGAGTATGGGGGTCGGGATTCGGTTGAGGCCACCAGGATAACCCATAGTGGGGGATAGAGCCTATGAATATTCCCAGAGGTAAACCCATGATGAGTTGTGTGATGACACTCTGTCTGGGACAACAATTGGTATTTGGTTCTATGTGAATGGTTCTCATAACATACTTGATCTGCTTTATTTCTGGAAGCAATGTGACCATGTAGAGTTGTACTTGCATGGTATATGAGTTGTACTTGTGTTGTACATGTGTTGGTTGTGTCAATTGGTTTAGTTATGTTTTAGCCTATGTCTAGAGGTAGATGGTCTTGGCTAGGATTCCTTGCTACTATCTCCTAGCACGGGGGGTGGGCCTTTGGGTTCCACTTGGTTGGGTGGCGTGCAACTTAATCCGTTGGGCTTTCTTCTTCTTTGTGTGGACGAGATTTCCTGTTGGAGAGCTCGTGTGATCCAGTTGCTTATTTTATGCTTTATTCATTTTAGTTGAATCTTGTAATTTATTACCCCTCTTTGTAATTGAGGTGGAAATTTGTAATTTGTAATCATGCTTTCGGATTTACCTCATTCAGGGAATGAGTGATGTAATCTCCTTATTAATTTATTGGTATTGCTATCATATGGTATTCCTTATTTTGGTGATGTAGTTTATCTTGTTTGGAATGTATGCATTCTTATTTCTTAAGTGGATAAATGTTATGGATTCATTTATGTTGTTGTGGGTTAATAAGTAATCCCAGTCTCGTAACCTTAGGGGATGTTTGCAATGGGTAGTGAACTTGCATGTTTATTGTACTTAAAAAAAAAAAATAGTCTGTTTAAGTAGTTAATTGTAACTTCTTCTAGGGTCGCATGGCGGGGCGTTACATTTAGATTCACCTGAACTTAAATCTATTTCAATGCAATAAATTTTTCATATAGCTAGACTTATTACTTCTAGGGGTTTTTTGTCTGCATTTGGGAACAATGTTATGGCCATTCAACCACAAAATGAGTGTAAAATTTTGTAGCTGAGTGCTTTTTGTGAGGATGTAAATTATAATGACACTCAATTTAGAGGTCTAATTGAGGAAGTGGAAAGATTTGTTGATAATTCTCTATCATTAGTTATAGATCAAATGATTGATGAAATTTCATCAGATGTTTTTGGAGAGGATGGAATTTTTCCAAGTCCACAAATTCTATCCATAACACAAACACCTTTCTCACCTTCTATTAGCAAAAAGACTCTTGTAAATTGGGGTAGGAAATCTTTAGCAACCAAATTTCAGGAGGAAATTGAGGTCAACACTCAGTCCACTTTGAAGGGTGCATTATTAGCTAGTTTTGACAAACAAAAAAGGCCAAGGAAAGCATGTTGATTTCCTAAGGTTTAATGAAACTAATTTCTTGGAATATCAAAGGCATTAATGCCTCTAATAGGAGAGCTCAAATCAAGCAACAATTGGATGCTTATGGAGTAGATGTGGTTATTCTTCAAGAAACCAAAACATCAAGTGAAACTTTTGCTAGTACGTCGAAAAAGTGGTTTAAATGGAAATTTATTAATAGCCCGACACAAGGAGCTTTAGAGGGGATTTTAACTTTATAAAATGCAAAAACAGTGGTGATTGACATTGTGACAAATGATAGTAATTGACAGTTAATGAAAATAAAAAATTATGAAATATCATTTTGGTTATTAAATGTTTATGCACCAACAAGCACTGTTGGTAAAAAACATTTTTGGGATACGTTAAAGAAAATCATGGATCAATTGGGCCAAGAAAAAGTTGTCATTGTAGGTGATTTTAATGAAATTACCTCTCTCTTTGAAAAGAAAGGTGGTATTTGTCCACCTCCATTAGTAATGAAAGATTTTCAAAATTTTATCAAAGATAATGCGTTAGTGGACATAATGCCAACAAATGGAAAGTTTACATGGACAAACAGGTGGAAATATTTTCTCCAGATAGTGGAAATATTAGATAGATTTCTAGTTTCTCCAAATTGGTTGGCTCTTGATTTTGTTTTTTCTTCTGAGATTTTATATTTGAATGCTTCAAACCACTTTTCTATATCTTTGAATCTTGTTCCAGATGCAATACAGTAAAAACAAAAGTCATCTTTTAAATTTGAATCTATGTGGTTTCACCATCCATATTTTTTTCATTTACTTAAGCAATGGTGGTTGCTTGTGCCTTTTGTTCAAGGTTTACGTATGTTTCAGTTTTGTAAAAAGCTAGAGTATGTGAAGCTGCAAATTAAGAATTGGAATATATCAACTTGTTCAAAAAAATATTTTTGCATAAGTATTTGGTTTACAAGAATTTGACAAAAGTGAATGTACAATTAATAGCTCAAGGTATGGATAATGTAGCTTTTGAGAAACAAAAAAACTACAAGAAGAATGGTGTGAATTATTATTGAGGGAAGAATTTTATTGGCATCAAAAGTCTAGCGAGTTATGGCTTAAGGATGGTGATAGAAACACTAAATATTTCCATATTTCAGCTCAAATCAAGCGTGTTAAGAAATCATTTTTTAATATACATGACAATGAAATAGGGGCATTGCTTACAAAGGAAGCTGATATTCAAAAATAAGATATTAAATTATTTTCTCAATTGCTTTCAACAAATAAAACTCATTCCTCTCATTTTGAAAGAGATAGAGAAGAAATTTTGGAATCGATTCCCAAATTGATTTGGTAGCAGGATAATAATAAGCTCTTATCTCCTTTCACCTTAGAGGAAGTAAAGGAAATTATTTTTTCTTTATCAATAGATAAAGCTCTAGGGCCAGACGGTTTTACTACAATATTTTTTGAAAAATGTTGGAATTTCATTTCTATGGACCATTCGGGAGATTTGGAATAATCAATAAAGTCGGGTGGAATGCTTAAGTAGATTAATGTCACTCATATTGCAATTTTTCCAAACGTAGACTCTCGAAAAATACATTTTATGATTTCAGGCCTATATCTCTTTGTAATACAATTTACAAAATTTTCACCAAGGCTATCTACTTAAGATTACATCCTCTTATATCAAGCATTATCTCTGAAGAACAAGGTGGTTTTATGCCAAGAAGTGAGACAGTTGAAGGGGCTTTAATAGCACATGAATCCCTTTATTCTATTGCCACAAATAAACTTTCTGCAATGGTTGTTAAACTTGATATGATAAAGGCATATGATAGGGTTGACTAGCAATTCCTTATTCAAGTTTTTAAAAAATTTGGATTTAGTCATAAATGGTGCAAATGGATCCTTTCCTACTTGTCTACTAAAAATTTTTATGTGATTATAAATGGTTCACTAGTGGGTTTTTTTAGTTCTACACAAGGTGTTCGTCAAGGAGATCCTCTTTCACCATTTTCATTCACTATCCTTGTTGAAGCTTTGAGTAGAGTTATTTCCAAAAGTCATTCTCAAGGGTTTCTGCAAGGTATAGTCATTCCAAGTATAAATATTTCTATCACACATTCTTTATTTGTTGATGATACTTTTCTTTTTTGGAAAAGCAACACTAGGGGAAGCAAAAGAAATCAAAGTTGTTCTAGACAAGTACACTAAGGTCTCTAGTGAAAAAATAAATGCAAGGCATATTGTAAAGATTCTTGGATTTGAAGAAGCAGATCTTCCCAGTAAGTATCTAGGAATTCCTTTCTTTACTAGACAAAACAAAATTTCTTATTGGAAAAAAATAATTCAGAGTATTCAAGCAAAAATTAATTCTTGGAAAGGAAGATGGTTGTCATTATCAGGCAGGATTTTAATGGAAAAATTAGTTTTATACTCAATTCCTAATTACTTTATGTATGTTTTAAAATCACCTAAATCCATTGTGGTACAAATTGGAAAGTTGATTCAAAAATTTTTATGGTCTAGAAATACAGATAATAAAAAGAAGGTTCCCTTAATATCATTGGAGAAAATGTGCATGGAAGAGATAAAATGGGGAGTAGAGCTGCACAATATCGCAAGAAGGAACCTATCATTGGGTGCCAAATTGGTATGGCATATGTACATAAATCCAAATAAGAAATGGTGTAATCTAATGCAATCAAAATATTTGGATAATCTTAATCCGTCTAGAATTTTAACTATGCTAAATCCTCCCTCAGGTTCAACAATGTGGAATTTTATAATTTTATGTATAAAATTTATAGTTTCTTGTATAACTTGAGAGGTGAATAATTATGAAGAAGCTCTATTTTGGAAAGATTCATGGAATGGCCTTCCATCCATTAATTCTCTTCATGACTTTCAACATGTTGAATTTTTTTTAGTTTCATAGTGGGGAACTAAGGTTAAAGACTATATACAATAGGTTGATATTTTGACTCAAAGGGTAGTATGGAAAGATTTATCAAATTGTAACATTTCATCTACTCACAAAGGGTTATTAAAGAAGACTTTGGATAAAAGAGAAGTTTACTTATTTGGTGAAAATGATAAGTTAATGTGGGATTTTTCTAAAATAGGTCATTATATAGTTAGAGATGGTTATAAAGTAATTTCTAAAAATGGTATGCAAATTGGATATCAAAGGGCTTATACTTTTTGTTGGAACTCAGTGATCATGCCAAAAACAAGATGTTTTGCATGGCTTGCAATCAAGAACAAGATTATGATTAGTGATAGATTGTCCAAGTTGGGAATAGCTGATCCTTTCCAATGTGTGTTGTGTGGAAAATTTTATGAAGATATAAATCATCTCTTTTTGAACTGTGAGGTTGCTCAAGCATGTTTTTCTTTTATTTTGTGTAAAATGAATTGGTTTTCACCTTTACCAAACAAATTGTGGGATAGTTTTTCAAGTTGGCCAATATTATTCAGACAATCGTTCTGTTCTTGCATATGGAGAATTATTCCTGTAATGGTTGTGTGGGAAATTTGGTGGGTTAGAAATAAGTGCATATTTAGGAAAGATAAATATGATATGGAAATTTTTTTGGTTGGTTTAGAAAATTCTCTCTGAGGTGGTCAATAGTTATATTGAGAGGAAAAAGAGGGTTGATTCTTTATTTATAGATTGGGATTCCAAATTACTATTTAAGTGGCCTCATGTTTGTTTTCCATTTAAAGGAAGAAAGCTTCAAATTGCAATAAATAAAGTTGATCAGACAAAGGTAGTCTAGAAACCTCCTCCACAAGGTTTTTTTAAGTTAAATTTTGATGGTTCCAGTAGAGGTAATTCAGGTGCTTCTAGGGTAGGGGTAGTAATTAGAGATTATAAGGGAAGAGTTTTAGTGGTAAAATCAATCAGACTTCAAGTTGGCACAAATAATGCAGTTGAAGCCAATGCACTTTTGTATGGATTAAAATTGGCAAGCCTGCTAAAAATTTCTAACTTGCAGATTGAAGGGGACTCGTAAATAATTCTAAATGCTTGCAAAGAGTGTAAAATTCTTAACTGGCATCTTCAATATATTCTGAGGTTATGTCCAGGATCATCATGAAAAATATCAAGCCCTTAAGTGGCGATGAAAATTCAGAAAATTAGAGTTAGACAACTTGATGTAGAAATTTGAATAAGTTATATATATTATTTCATAAATATGTAAGAAAAGAATTTGTATCAAATTGAATGTAGTTTCTAAACTACTAGGTTTAGTTAAAAAATAAACTATTTGGTGAAAATTTGAAATTTCAATGCAGCAGTACTTAAATTTCAAGGAAAAAATAAGAAGTAGGTGTCTGTCTGACCACCCTAACCACAATAAAATGATAATATTTTTTTATAAAATTTTAGATATAAGTAGAGGACTCATGTCACGATGTGACGCATAATTTTTATAATTTTTTTCCAATTAAATAATTAATTATGATTTTTTTATTACAACTTTTAAAAAATATAAAAACTCGTATGTCTGACCACCTTAACTTGGTCAAAACTTCATGAAATTCATTTTTTTTAAATCCTATATTATGTGAAGCATAAAATATGATGTATGTTTTAGATTCAAAAAATGTGATACTGTTTGAAAACTATAGATGATTTTCAATCAACCTATCAATCAAGACTTTATTCATAATTCAAATAGAAAATGAATAATAATAATTTATTAAATTCAAAATAAAGCATAATTTATATTGGTGGAAAGTTGAGAATCTCCTTTAAAAAAATAAATTATTTCATCAATTTTGGGTAAAACAAATTCATCAGCCACATGGGCCATCATATCACTTACATATCACCATTTTTTTGCCCATCATGATCCTGCACATACCCTTGAAGAACATATGGGTTTTACTAGATAAATTTAATATGTATCTGATTTTCATATATATAGAAAGGGCAATGGACTAGCAGACTATTTGGCAAGCCTCAGGTGTGATCAAGTTGAATAAATAGTGACACATGTTGTTAATCACACAAACACAAATGTTAGTTTGCATAATATTCTCTTTATTGAAGGGGGCTTGTAGGTATTTTTCATTGGTGCACATATAATTGCTACATCAAATCTTGTCTATGCCTTTGAATGTTGTTTTCAATGTAACAATGGTATACATTGTCCTCTATGGACTAAAAGTACACTATATTCTCCATGTTTCTCAAAAATGAAAGGTGACTTAATGTGTGTAAAATTTCAATAATCTACCTTTCCTTGAGCTTAAGTTGCAAAATAATTTTCATTTTAGGTTGAGTCAGGGGTTTGAATCAATATTTTGAGTAATGTAATAGAGGAGTATTTTTGTAGAATCATTCATATTTGGAAGTTCTGTGTGGGTAGATTGCATTTGTTGTCAAGGAGTACTTTGGATGGCATAATGTGAATTGTCAAAGTATATTCAGGAGTCAAGGAGCTCACCTAAATTGGGTAGATGTTGGGATCAAGTTAGTAGTGGTGTTAAATCGGGGAAATGTATAGCCTTTCAAGTTTTTGCTAGGTTTGAAGTGTGTGCTTAGGACAAAGTACTTCCAAGTGGTTGTTGGATATGAGCTTCAGGTGGTTAGGTACCATATGGAAGATTTCAAGTGTGAGAAAGATTAACATGATTTTTTAAACTAATGTGTCATTTTATGTGTAGGCTAAAGGTAGGGAGCTTTATAAATCATAATAGGATGAAAGGACCTTGACCTGAGGTGGAAAACAAAAATTATGTTTAGTACATGATGTATAAATATGAAGTGAATGTTCCAGTCTTTCTTATGAAATTCCTTGATCTGAGGTGGCAAACTAAAATTCATTTTAGTATAGAATATTTAAAGTTGAAGCAATTGTTCCAGTCTTGTTTATGAAAATCATTTGTGTTTGTTGAAACTAATGCCCTATCTCTAGATTAGTGTTCCCAGCTTTTGCAAAGCTAGGTTTGATACATGGTTATTGACATACAAACCTTTGGTTTGTAATGTGATTATAATTCTATTTATAGGGCTTATTTCACAAGTCATTCCATCACCTTTAATTATTTGTTTGTTTTAAGTTATGGATAGATTGAGAGGTTGAGTATATTATCAACATCTACACTTTCTTCCTAATTTCAACCATTGTTTCTTCAACAAAGGATTGGGTTCTCTGACCTCTAAGTTGCGGTTCTTTAGCTATGGAGTATCTCTCGAGGAATTACAGAGCTAAATTCCAAGTGCATGTAATACCCATCCGTTTTGTATTTTGTATCAACATTATTGGTTCCCATTTATGCTTTAGTATTGTTGTGTATTGTGACATTGTACTCGATTATAGTTTATCTCTATGTATCATGATGTATCTTGACTTGATGATCCTACGTTTGATGTGAATTATTATGGCATGTATGGAATTAACATAAGTGGTTATTTAGTTTATGATGTTCTATGCTTTGATGTTGTTGATATGTTAGGTGCGTCAGTTAGAATGACCGTATTGGTGAAGAGGACGGCATTGCATCACTCACTTGCGAGCACCCTGCGATTCCGTGATCTCCTCTTCACGGTGTATTTTAATTATGACATGTTTATATATATATATGCATATACTCTTTGCTACAGGTTGACAGGTACAGGACAACGACTCCACCTGGTTTCACAGGTTCGAGCGTGTCCATTGCCCAACGGCAATTGATTGGGAGATAGTAGCTAGGATTCCGTGTCAGGTCGTCACCCTAGTCGTAGTGCGTTGTCAGTCTTGTATAATCTTGTTGTTCCATTTTGCTCCTTTGCCTGTTTTCGAAATATTTGGGAGTTAGAATAATCTAGAATTTTGATTCAATCATTAAATAATTTAATCTAATTAAGTGTTATTTAATATTTTGGTACATCTAATTATTAAATTGATTTTGTTGTTCATGTTGAAATGGTATTAAGTTAATTATTTTGAAAGAAAACATGCAATTTGAATTTGAAATGGGAAAATTAGAATTAAAGAGAAAAAGTCAAATTGGAAATTCAAAAAATTCAAAATTCAACAAAAATAGATATTTTTCCATTTTTGAATTTATGATGGTGGTTGAGGATTTTGGAGAGGATTTTTGCATTTAGTGAAATTTCATCACAAATTTGGGATATAGAGTTTTTTTTGAGAAAAATTGAAAAGGAGAAGGAAGGATTGCTTGTTTTTGTGGGTTTGAAGGGAAAGCTTGAGGAATTGAAGTGCTCAAGAGGGTTGAAAGGCAGTAATAGGCTCTTCATCATACTCCAAAGAAATCAGGTTCACTCTTTGTTTGATTGTGTTTTTGATGATTTCAATATGTTGAGTAGTGAAAGGTTAAAATTGTTTGTTTTATTCAATCCTCCTTTGTTCTTGAGGTTTTCCATCTTCTTGTAGCCTTCAAATGGATAAATGAAAGGTTAAATCATAATTTGTTTAGATAGATGAACATAGTTAAGTTAAGAATTATTTTCAAAAAAATTCATATAGCAAAGTTATGCTGGTCAAAATTCAAAAAAATAAAATGGTTAACCTTTTCCAGAATTTTATAAAAATTGAAAAAAATGCCCTACCTTGTTAATTCTGATTTTTTTTCTATTGAAAAATAAATAAATTATAAGACAAAAAAAAAAATAGAAAATGTCATTCTGGAAAATGATAGTCGAAATTAAAATATTATTATTTTTTTGGGGTTTTAAAAAAACCCTGGATCTCTTGGAAAAGCGGATGTTCTCACATTTGTTTTTGGAATAAATTTTTTTTTTTAATAAAAAAATTGTGGAGGGGAGATGCAGGGGGCTCGACCCCCACCGCGCCCCATGGGAGGCGGGTGAGGGGAGCTGCGCCCTGCGTGCACCCCACCCACACCCCTTCTGCCGCTGCCGACAGTCGCTTATGGACAACTGTTGTTACACACAGTCGCCCCATTAATGGGGTCGGCTGTGTGTAACACACAACCGCTAGAGAGGTGCGGCCATAGAAATTAGGGCTTCGCCCTTTGTTTTTTTAAGATGCTTTTATTAATTTTCGTTTTTCTTTGTTTTATTACTTTTCATTAATATTTATTATATTAATATTTTTTAATATGTATGTATATTATATATATTTAATATTATAATATATATGTATATATATATATATTATTAAAATATTAATATAATATAATATTTTATTATTATTTATAATATTATAATATTAATAATTATATTTCATATAATTAATATTTATAATATTATAGTAATAATACATCTTAGAATTATATAATGTTGGGTATTTTGGACTAAGGTGGGAACCGAATAATCGATTAAATGACTAATTAAATAGTTTTAATTGTTTTTTTAAATTATGGTGTACCTTTAAATATTAGTATTGAATCAATGTCATATTGAAAGGTTAAACATGAATAGTTAACAAATGTTTCTTTTATATAGAACCTTTAGTCTTCTAAATGTTTATTGTTGAAATGTAAATATACCATTGAACAACAGTTAAACTGAAACATTGGAGTTGTATTTTATTCCCTTCCTGATTTATTAAATGCGGCAAATTATTGAATATGAATGAGAAAATGGGTTTAGTGAACCTGAAGTAGAATTTAATTCTTGTCTTTGCATTGATTTATGTGCGTGTTATTGGGAAGTGTGAGTCTTATACTTAACAAGTCTTCCAGTTGAGTTTTCTATTTGGTGGTTGTCATGTCAGGTTGTCAACCTATTTTGTACCTTGGGAAGCATGTAGTGTGTGGTCAATCATCACCCGATTTCCACGAACGGGGATGTATTATGTTTTGGTATTAGTGCAGATTATGGGATCCATGTCTCCTTGTAAGGAGTGGTCTTGCCCTATGTTATACCTCTTAGACTTGGAGTGGTTGGAACACCTTTGTTGTGTGTTGCATTGAGTATCTTTGGGATTGTGGAGTTGTTCCACGTGTCGTCATAGGGAAGTGGCTTGTAACGAGGGCCGGCACACGAAGTGGTGCCAGGATAACTCATTACAAGTTAGTTAATCCATTGATAACTAAATTAATCTGTTGGGAGCACCAAACACTTAATAAGATAATAATGCCTCGCTCATGCATGCAAGGGCTTGTAAAGACTTGGGTTGAGATGAGAAGGCCTGGAATGGCAAGATCGTTACCTTGTCACTACGAAAGGTAACTGATTCTGCATTGATTTACATGAGGGGCCAGGAGTCGTTAGAGGTTACCAGGATAACCCAGTTTGGGGGCCGGGGCCTAGGAAGACTTACCAGGATAACCTATGAAACGATGTGATGACACTTCCCCTAGGTCGACAGTATGTTCGCATCAGTGATGCAGTGGATTGTTTTAATTCTGGAAGCAATGTAACTTTTGTGAGTGACTATGTTGTACTCATCCATGTTGTTTATGTTAGCCTATGTCTTGAGGTAGTCGTGCTTGTCTAGGAATTCTGGTTACTATCTCCTAGCACGGGGGGTGGACCTTTGGGTTCCACTTGGTTGGGTGGTGTGCACCTTAACCGTTGGGCTCTTTCTTCATGTTCGTGTGGGCAAGACTTCCTATTGGAGAGCTCGTGGTTGTTTTGTTGCAGTTCATCCTTGTTATCCTTTCCTTTATTCATGTTATCATTACCCCTCTTGTTATTGAGGTGGAATTTGTAATTGTAATCTTACATTATTGGACTTGCCTCATTCAGGAAATGAGAGACTGTAATCTTTTGGTTTTGAATGGATTAATTAAATTGAAAGACTTATTTTATGTTTGTTATTGTTTCACCTTCTTGGAATGTATGTGTTAATTTAATGATTAAATAATTATCGTAGTTTTAATTCATATTATGTTGAGGTTCTATATAACCTTTGTCTCATAACCTTAGAGGTTGTTGTCATTAAGTTAATTAACTCACTTATTATTTATCCTTTAAAAAAAAAAAAAAATTATTCCGTTTAAGTAGTTAATTGCAACTTCCTCTAGGGTTGTGTGGCAGGGCGTTACAGTGCAACCATGGGAGACATCTCTTTTTGATGCTTTAGAGAAGGAATAGTTGCAGATGTCATTCAAATTTAACTGTCCATCTATTTTTTGTTGCATAAAAGTAGTACTTGGTGAGGAAATAGCCAACCCAAAGACTCAAAGGATAATTTTCCCATCTAATTTGGTATCAATCTTCATCTTAAACTTGCTTGATCTAGTGAATGACTACCAAATGATTTTAAGTATTGCAGTTAAGTCTGTGAATGAAGATTTTATGGAAAATGAAGGTTTTCAAAAGAGTATGCAATCATATGATATATGGAATGGAGAATCATATCTTGGAGGAATCTTTCCAAGACACTTCGTGATTCACAAGACCAAATATGTAGAGATTTTTGATACTTAAAAAGGTCAATTAAAAAGGATTTTTCACTACATCTTTACACAACACTGGCCAAGTATTTGATGGATTTGGGGAAGGATATAGTTGCAATGTTTAAAATAAAATTTCTTTCAATTTCAATTCTTTCAAATCATCTGTGTGCTCCATAAAACCAGTCAAAGCATCCAGAAACCAAATAGAAGTGTCTAATGCAAGTTCTAGACATTAATGTTATAATTCACTCACATTCTAGGTATGTGTAGGATCATCTTGGAAAAAATAGGCCCTTAAGTAACAATGAAAATTCAAAAAATCATAGTTAGGCATCTTGACGTAAAAATTTGAATAAGTTATCTATATTATTTTGAAAATATGAAAGAAAATAATTTGTATCAAATTGAATGTAGTTTCTAAACTACTAGGTTTATTTAAAAAAAACCTATTTGGTGAAAAACTGAAATTTCAATGTAGTAGTACTTAAATTTCAGGGAAAAAATAAGAATTAGGTGTATGTCTGACCACCCTAACCACAATAAAATGATAATATTCTTTTATAAGATTTTAGATATAAGTAGAGGACTCATGTCCCAATGTGATGCATATTTTTTTGTAATGTTTTTCCAAATAAATAATTAATTATGAATTTTTATTACTTTTAAAAAATATAAAAAATCGTATGTCTAACCACCTTAACTTGGTCAAAACTTCATGAAATTCATTTTTGTTTTAATCCTATAGTATGCGAGGCATAGAATGTGACACATGTTTCAGATTCAAAAATTGTGATATCGTTTGAAAGCTATAGATGTTTTTCAATAAACCTATCAATTAGGACTTCAATCATAATTCAAATAGAAAATGAATAATAATAATTTATTAAATTCAAAGTACAACATAATTTATATTGGTGGAAAGCTGAGAATCTCCTTTAAAAACCCTTTTTGTTTCATCAATTTTGGGTAAAAAAGCGTTTCCAGCCACATGGGCCATCATATCACTTACATATTGCCACTTTTTGGCTCATGATGATCCTACACATACCCTTCTGTCAGTGGTGATAATGAAGAGGTTGGAGAAAATTTTGTGCAGGGCATTGTTGTGGAAGGAGAAAATCTTTAAAGGGATGTGCTATAGCTGGATATAGTATATATAGGGAAAAGCATAAACTGTTTTTCTTATAGTTAATATTCCTATTTTGTGATAGGCTAATGACATGAAAAAATAGCTAAAAATTGTGGAGCAACCTTATTTTTCTACAAACATGATGGAAAATCTATGTAATAAGAAAATTTGGTAGTGGTTGATAGGATTAAATAGTAGACATCACGGGAGCACAACCTTAGCTAAAAGATAAATGTCATAGATTTTTGACATTATTGTAACCGAAATATCTTATATATTAATATATATAGGCTTATAGCCTTTTAATTAAAAAAAAAAACATATCCAACACATCAAATAAAAAATTTAGCTTAGATTGCATTAGACCATATAAATTCTTTTAAGTATTTAGTTAATTCAAAATTGAGATAAAAATAGATAAAATTTATCTTAAGAATAATTATGCAGCCAAATCAAGAAGCATCCAATGTTGAGCAAGTTTAGGAAAAAGCTAATAGCTTGTGGAAAATCTAAAAGGAAAATGGCATGATTCATGCAAGACAAGTAGCTCATACAAATGAAATAGCCCTCCCAAATGAAATAGTGGAATTAGAGAAACATTGTCTAAACACCTTTCATGATTTCAATCAATAGATGTTGAACTTAATCTAAGCTACTGGCACACCTGGTCATTGAGGAATAGTCACAACTATACCTTTGGAAATTCTTTTTCGAGATGAACTCTCATAACAACACCAAAATACCACCTAAGAATATCATGTTCAACCAAAAACCAATTGAACATAATGTAAGAGAGGGGGACCAACCACATCAAGGCCCCAGGTCATGGAGGGCCGAGAGTAGTCATTTGCCCTAACTTACCTCAGTTTAAGGAAGTGTTAGTTAACACAAGATGAGAAAGATGAGAAAGATGAGGACTATAAGATACTTCAATTACTCTGTAGACCCAAGATTTGAGAGGAGATTACGCGAGTCAGTTTTTAGGGTCAACTCTATGTCTCAAATAGTTCTTTATCAGAGGATAGAAGCACGGTTCTGGGATGACGGTGTGACAGGTTGGAATCTCTACAGTGCACCGACGTCCATACAACCAAATGACCAGCAAGACATGGTCTAACGGTAAGAAAAAAACTAACAACCTAGTTAATGATTTATAAGTGAACAAAATAACACTATGAAGTAAGAAAAATACAAAAAAATATGATAAAACAAATAGATTAATGCTAGGGTGACAAGAATAATCTCACACAAAAGCTTGTTTGCTAGCTAGCTCCACAAAGAATTTCCACCTACACATAAAAAAGAGTAAAATTGTTGGGGGGATGTATAGGGTTCTGCCTCAATCAGACCCCTATTTTTCATGTTTCCACATCCATGAACAACCATGTTTGCAACAATGGAGAAATAGTATGATAAAGAAGGAAATGCAAGCAAAGAGCACTAAAACACTACAAAATGGTAATTTGCTTACTCTAGGAAATAATAGAGGAGAGGATTAGAAAGCTTACCACCTCCACCAAGAGCACTCAAGGCTAATGGAGGAGAGAATGAGAGGAATTCAAGCCTCTACTGCAATGGTGTTTTGCTATACTTGCTCTACTAAGGTGATGGAGTGATGGAATTGTTGCTATGGAGTGCAAAAATATTGCTTGAATGCTTGAAGTGAATGCTTTGATCTATAGATGAGATTGTCCAACCTTAAAATGAATGAAGGAATAGTGGATTTGAAGGAAAGAGTGAAGAAAATGGCCATATTCGAGTTAGTCAACCAAAGAGGGCATTACAAATTGAATTCCAATGGGAAGTGTAATGCCTCTGCAGGTTCCAACCATAGAAATCTACCAGGGATGTAAGTGTGTCACATGAGCGTCCTTGACAGTTATTCCTCCATCGAAGCTCAAAATAGGTGTCAAGTGGAACGAGGACACTAGGATTATGTGGAATTAAGCCTCCAAATTTGAATTTCTAAAGTGACGAAGGGTAAGAGGGGAGTTTGTGTTAGGGGTGCAAACTCGCTCCTATACATTTTTCCCCCACTTTAGCGAGCATGAATACTGATGAGTGCTTCAATAAAGTAGATCAAAGAAGTAGTAAGGTTAGAAATGTATACCTGAACCATTGAGGGAGAAGAATCTGATCTGGTGAACCCAAGAGTGTAAGATAGGTAAAGGACTTCATAGACCTGTAGAACTATCAAGCCGAAAGAAAGTGCCTTATGGGCTCGTAGAACTACAAGGAAGGTATCCTCCAAGAACTCTCACATGAAGGAAACTAAGAAAAGTGCATTACAAACCCATAGACCTACAAGGAAGGCACCCCCAAGAACTCTCACATGAGGGAAGTCGAGAAAAGTGGACTCTGCAGGGTCAAAAAGTGACTTCATGGGTGCACCCATGAAGCGACATGTTTACCCGCAAATAAAACATGTCATGAAGTGACCACACAGGCAAGTAAGCGGATAGTCATGCAGACCATCGATAAGTTGCAAGAATTTTAAAGGGTCCCTTAGGAACCCTTCAAAAAGAAGAGTGTTCCACTCAAGCGATACACTGTTTGAAAGCGAGGTCTAGTCAGGCTACCCCCAAGCTAGACGTAAAGATGTAAAATAGGTCTAGTTGGGCTGCCCCTAAGCTAAATGAAAAGATGTAAATCAGGTCTATTCGGGCTGCCACCGAGCTAGATGTAATAGGAAAAACTTTTGAAGGGGTCCATCGGGAACCCGGTGTGAAAAGAAAGGGTCCACTCAAGGGACACATTGTTCGAAGGCTAGTGTCTTCTTTCTCAAATTGATTCCTCATCAAGGAGTCCTTATGAAAGATGTTCACTTCATTAAGGAATTCGAAAGGAAGAACATTCCCCCACATGAGGGGAAGATCAAAGTTGTTCCCACTTTGGAGGAAGTTTTCCAAGTCCTTTCTTTATGAACCCGTGATGAAGGAAACATGTTCTATTAGGGTTTCAAATTGAGAGTGCAATTCTAACAAAGAAGTGTATGAAAAATATTGAGAAAAGATTTGTTGGCCATGAATGATTTTTTTGAAGTTGAAAGTGACGTAGAGGTGGCTTTTTCACACTTGAGAGGGACAACTCAAGAAAAGAAGGGAGAAGGACAAAGGAGAAAGCAAAAGGAAAGATAATACATACAAAGGGCAGGGGGGATCTGGTTTTGTGAGGTCAGATCTACACTTTCTTATATAAATAGTAGGTAGCTACGGTGCAAGGAAAAATATCATCAATCCCCAACTATATCAAGAAGAATTCACGAAAAACAAAGTAAAAGTAAAAAATTGGGTCAACATGGAAGGGAAGCCTAAATTCCCCCAACTCTTTTTATTATCCCCAATTTTTTGAAAGTCAATCACAAACATGGAAGAATTATTATACAAATAGAAGAAGGTTTACAACACAAACACCACACTTTTATCCGAGCACCAATAGGGGTGTCAAGGGTCATCCAGGCACATATAGCATGATCATGGAGGAACACATCACAACACACACACACATCTAACCTAAAGATAAAGAAGAGGTCTCCCCTAACACTGGTCAACCAAGAGGTCATCAGTTTCCCACTCTAGATCATCGTAGGGGGAAGGAGGAAAAGCCTACAATGGTGGAATGTTAAGGGGAGGAGATTTTGACCCTTCCTTAACAAGGGCTAAGGAAGACAAACCTCCAAGGTCTCCATCACTCAACTCTTGTGGGTCTAAGGTCAAAAAATTTGTGAAGATCACTGATAAGGTTAGAAATTCATCCACAAAGTTAAACATGAACTTAACGGGAGTACCATGTTTCACCTTGATGGACAAAGGAGATCATGCCTGAGGTTCACCGCTAAGCTCACTGAGTGATTCAAGAGCGGTGGTAAACTTAAGAGAAATCGGGACTGGTTTCATTACTAGGACAGAACAAGTCAACATGGGGCCACCTTTCAGAGAAGGTGGGATCCTCTTACATCTTTCATTACTGGATGGACCACTCTCCACTTTCTACTTCATCAAGGGAGGTGAGATCCCACAAACAAGGAAATAAATTATGAGGAAGAGGAGGAAAGAACCATCACAGATACGACCAAGGTGTTAATCATATCTATAGGATTTAGGAAAGGTAGGACATCCAGAATGGATGTCAATAAAGGAAGCTCCATTGAAGGAGTGATGAACACCTGTACCTTTCTAAGGTCAGACACATTTGCACTCGCAGTAGAAGCTAGAAGTGTTATAGAGCCGGTTTGAATGGGAATAGAGGGGAGGAGAGAGGAGGACGCAACATAAGGCCCTGAAACAAGGGAAATCATATCCTCTTCCTTCCTATGTGAGGTGGCCTACTCGGTCAGGAGAGCCTTTCACCAGCACTCACGCTTGAACAGAAGGCAGTTTCTATAACTCTTAGAGCTAGAGGATGGAGGTTGCAAAGTGTTGATGGTGTTTTCTACACAACAACAACTCAGACAGAATATGATATCCTATCTCTCTTGAAAGGTCAATATCTATTGGAAAAGAGATAACCCCAAGGTCTCTAATGTCATTTCTTGATAATGCAACAAAAACAACTCAGTGTTAAATGTGACAATGTTGGTAATCACAAAGGGACCTTACAAAACAAGTCTTGGAACCTCTAAACCTATCAGATTTGGCAATATGTTGATACTTGAAATTCCTAAACCTAACTCAAATTCAAAGAAATAGAAAAAGATAAGGGTTCCATAAATCCTAAGATCAACAATATTAATGATAAAATACTTGGAATGGACCAATCCCTCAAAACTAATTTCTTCTTAACCTAGGCTTAACCTGAAATCTTACGAAAACAATGCAATCTTCTAAGGAATTCAAGATTTTCAGATCATGAGAATTCATTCAATCCAACCCTTATTTTCAATTTGAAATGAATAAATACCCACAATCGAACTCAGCACATAAATATAAGGTACAGGCTGACTTTGCACAACAACCCAAAATCAAGAATTTTCCCAAAGTATGAACCAAAGATCGCTACAACACCCCAAGTATCAAATCAAAATACCATTAAATCACTTAATTCTAAATCTAAAATGCATTCAAATATTTTCAAGAAATTTCAAAGATAGAATAAGAATCATGCAAGATAAATCAATCCAGGAGGGGCCACCAAAGCACAACGTCTTCACTTGCATTTAACCACCAATAATAGCAAAAATTCCAATATTTTGTGTTACAACACTTGCTTAAAAATAAAACTAACTCCTAATTCTATCTCTTCTGCTCTATTGCTTGATTTCACTTCAAAATCTAATCTTCTAACCCTTACAAATGAGGCGAAATGTCATACTTATAGATATTACATCATATGTCGGCCCAAGTTAGGGTTACAAAGAAGGTCGACCAAAAAATAGGTTAGGCTAGAAAGTTCCTAAAATAAAACATGACATTGCATTAAATGCATGGGGCTCCTTCCTAGGTCGGCCTGAGATCTCCAATATAGCTCGGTCCAATGCATGCAAAAGATGAAGGAGGGGTAATGGGAAGCACAAATTTTGATGTGGCACTGCATTAACTGCCTTCCCCCTTATCTTTGTCTTATCCTACCTTACCTTTCACCAATAAGAAAACCCTTTCCAGTTCGGCCAAAGGTGGAATATTTAAAAATTTAAATTTCCTCTCAATATATCTAATTTCTTCCCTTGCTTGCTTAATAGTTTTACCCCAGTCTACCTTTAGGGTTTGATATTTCTCCATGACTGCAACATATGTGGCTGCATCATCAAGCTAGTGAACAATAACTGGACCACCATCAACTGAGGAATAAATATCATGCCACCATTTCCTCAACTACTCCAAACTTAGGTGTTTTGGTGCAAACTTCTTCCTACCTATCATAATTTCAAAGAATGAAGTGCACCTAGTGTATATATTGATCAAGGTGCTCTCTATTTGTTTTCCCTGCTTGTGTACCTTCTTCAACACCCTTTGCCTAATGTGTAGAGTTTCATACCATTCCCAAGGTTTGACAACCTTGGAGGAAGTTAAAATTCCATCACCTATAAGCCTCCCCTCAATATACTCCATGTGACCCTAGTTTTCTACAGCAAGAGGTCAACATCTTCCTTGTCTTGGGCCAACACATTTTTTAACCATTCCATTGACCTATGAGCATCTCCACTTATTGATAAGATGTCCTTGATTGCATAATCTCCTCTTGCTTCTACTCCCTGCAACTAGTCATGTGTGGCCTATGTGGTGGTTTTCATCCTTTCCAATTCAGTGATAGTCTCCTTAGGTAGAAGGCATGTTGTAAATAATGAAGAACTAAATTGGTTGATAGACTAGAAGGGTTTTATGAGATCCTACAAATATCTTTTTAATTTCTCATTCTCCTTCCTCAAATCCTGCTGAGTTTGTAGTTCCTTCCTCAATCTACATAGAATTATGGCACTAGAGCCCTCAAATTCCTCAACTTCTTGCATCATAAAGTTGGTTCCAAGGTTAATAGTCTGAATTCTATAGTCCCGACTAGTTATCTCATCCTTGTTCTTATCAGGTGCAAGAGTAGCAATTTGAATTACTTCGTTATTCACCTCATCTCTATCTATATTGGAAATAACTTTAGCCTTTTTCTTTTCTTTCCCTTTTCCTATGTTGGCTAGTAGGTCATCCCAGTTTAGAGGGGTATCATCCACAACAATGTGCTTAATCTTCAACCTCTCATCCAGTCAGCTAGGGATGGTGGAATTCGACTATAGGAAATCTTGCTTGTCCTTTTCTTGTTGATCACTAGAATAATCAACATTCAAAATCCCCTCAACAAGAACTTCCTCAACCTTATCCTCCTTTTCTTCCTTCTCATGCCTTGGATTCCCATCCTTTTCCACATTATGCTCATCTTCCTCATGCACCAATGGAGGAGTGCATGTAGGCCCTTCCTCTTTTGTTGAAGACCTATCTCCCTCATCATCAACAGGTGAATCCACATAAGTCACCAAAGGGGATTGCATGATCCTCTCTATCTCTGCCTCATCACTATGGAGTTCTCCTTGTTTCAACCCTTCTGTACCTTCATCTTGGTGATCACCAGTATTTGCATCTTCTGGCTCATGCTACACATCCTGTGACTCATGAAGAGGAGGGGCATCCTTTTGTTTCTCTACAATAGGAGCAGTTATGGCAACATTTTCTTTCAATGTACTACCCTTTGGAGGAGTCCTTGATCTCATAGTATATACTTGTGTCATTTCTCTAGATCTTTCCACCTCTACCACTTGAGGACAATTCTCTCCTTCTCCCTTGGAAGGCTCATCCTTTTTCTTTGAAGCTCTTGTCACTTTTCTCCTTTTGAGTGCAGGGACACTATTATTTTCACCTTCTTTATCTGGTTCCTCCTCTATAATAGACTTGTCTTTCTTGGGAAAAAACTTCCTCTTTTTAGAAATTGGTTTTCTCTTCTTTTCTACCTCCTTTTCTACTTGGGCATCCTTAATCTTGATCTTGAAGGGAGAATCTGCCTTACCCTTACCCTTTGAATCTTTCTCTCTTTCCTTAGAGGTAGAATGGGATTCCAAATCTCCCATCAGGTCATAGGTATATTGCGTGCCTTTACTATCCAATTCCCAAATCTTATGCTTGAGCCACAGTCTAGTGTACTTGAGGATAGGAGCTGTGATCTGTTCCAACTCTATTTTTTCTTCTTCCAACCAATCAAGTTCTCCTACTGATTTTTCCTTGATGGGATCATAGTCATGATTTTGGATTACATGCCCATCATCATCAACTTGATTAGGGATGACCTTGACATTGTACAATCTAATCAAATTGTTTGGCAGCCTTGAGGACTTCTTCTTCCTAACTTCAAACTCATCTTTGTAGTTGGCCCAGTAATCTTCAATATCATCCTTGTGACTGAACTCCCTACTAGCCCTCTTTTGTGCTTCACTAGTCCTGTCAAACCTAGGACTTTTAGAATGGAATGATAAACCCAAGGCACCCATTTCATCCTTGAAAGACTATGCTGAAATGATGGAAGGAAATGCCTCATTACCACCTATCGTCAGAGGGAAGTCATTACTAAACCCATTCTTGTGCTTATCCTTCTTCACAATAGCATCAAAATCACATATCTACCTAGTAACCTCCAGGAGTATGAGGTGATCTGTTGGATACCTTGGTAGCCTATAAGGAGCCCTTTGGAAACCATCTATCTTGATGTAAGAGAAGGTGGGGAACTGTATGAACCAGGATCCAAACCTCCTTATCAAATCTTTTGCAACATCCAAGATTCTAACATGCTCTGCACTTTGGAGTAGTCTAGTGATAAACATGGTGAATGCATCATTCACCCTCTTGTAGCTTGAGCTTCCCAAGCGTAACTATGGATAAACCTCATAGATCACATCCTGCCCAAATACACCTTTTGCACTTAGTCCTTTGTAGGGGTGGAATCTTGCAAGTGCATAGACCAAATAGGAAGTCATGGTGAAACTCTTGGTCTGCAAAACACTACACAACTACTCATTGATCATGGTGTAGATGATACCTAGAAAATGATAGTATATTTTTTTCTCCATTCTCACTATGATGTAAAACATCTAGCCTTCAAATACCCCTGTAGTCTTCAATCCTACCACCCTGCTAAGGAATGTGATGGCATCATAGTACTCTGGCTTAAATTTTTTTCTGAATAGTTGCTTAGGCAACTTGGAGATGTGTGGATTAGGCTTCTCCAACCAAGAGTTGATAATTTGAAAAGCCTTATTTTTATCATCTGTATAATGCTTCTTGGCTATGTCTAGATCAAATCCTACCACATGGGATCTATCTAGCATATCAAATGTTTGAGCTACTGAGATAGGAGAGAAATTGGCAAGCACCCTACCATATGGACCAATTATTCTTTGTATATTTGGATCATAATGCCTGGCGCACTCTAGGACTAGCTCATAACATTGCACCGTAGGGGGGAAACCAGCCTAGAGCTCACCAACTTGCTTGCCAAGTGAGTGGAGCCCTACACTACCATCCTAGATTTAAATTCTTCATGATCCCATCTCGCGACATTCGTATATGCTACCTCTGACCACATGGAACCCAACTTGCTCTCTCAGATTTTTATTTTCATGTCCAACTTAATCCTCTTAGCCTCTGAGACAGAAGCTCCTTCATCACTAATATTCCTCACCTTGCCTTTGGCTCTACCAGCAATAGCCTTGCTTGATTCAACTTGCATTCAAAAGAACCATCATAAATACTGAATATAGTGTGAGAGTCTATGTTAATACATCATAAATACATGCTAATTGTCAAAGAAAGCCAACCCACAATCGGAATCCCCTTAAAATGTCATTAAAGTACCCTTTCTTCAAAGTTTAGGATTTTCACCCCTTCGTAGAATTCAGGTCAGAAAGGAATTTCAAGGAATTCTAGGCTAGGCGAATTTTAGCGATGAAACCAAACAACACCCATAAGTTACTCAATCATCATCAAAACTCAAGAAATTCTTGCACATACTCTTAAATTATCGAAGTCAACCATGTAATGCAAAATCATTAGCCATTAACTCATGCATTCCTTTAGTTCTTCATTCTTGATAGATCTTTGGGGAATTCCGTCGGGGATGGAAATCCATGAAATTTAGCAAAACTTGGCAAATTTTGAGAAAACGAAGGGGAAACAGAAGTTCGGTGATTTTCCAAGACGATGAATTTTCACGAGGTCAGTCTAATTTCCATGTTCTATGCACTCTTTTGAGAAAACGACGAAGCAATGGTAATCTGGGGAAATCCTAAGGCAAAGGAAATCCCTGAAATGATCAAAATCCTAAAATTATTGACTTCATCAGGATTTCACCCAAATTGATCTAACGATCACAAATTTTGGAATTCAACCTCAAATTCAACTCTCTTCAAATCATTCATCGGTAGATTTAACTTTCTAACTCTTCCAAGGGTGATCTAGCAATTATGGGTAATCAATTTGAGACCAAACCCTAGGGTTTCATGATGAACATGCAATTACAGACTCATTCCACTCGCTTGACCTATTAAACCATGGTGGATATCTCAGAATCTCGAGGGAAAAGGAACTATCGAATGCGAATGGGAATCAAACACTCGAATTTTCCCACAATTTCCAATTTCATCAAACGTAAGGGATCCAAGACCAAAGCCCTAGGAAAAATGAATGCACACAAAAGACTAGGCTCGGGATGAGGTTAAACTAGCGATGAAAGGGATAATTGGCTCATTAACTTAACAAGGAAGGTCACATCGATTTCAAAGGAGGCATCGTAAGAACAAAGGGAGTATCCCTAATTTAATCACAAACCCTCAACACACTAAAATCTAGACTCAAAGCATACCCAACATGCCAAATAATCACTCACCTTCACCAATCAAAAGAGAAACAATGAATACATACCATTGGTGAAGTGAACTCGATCGCAACAATGACTGGTAATAAGCTTCAATGCCCTAGCAAGCAACAACAACTATGATGCCAGGAAAATCATCACCAAATTCAAGAAATGTTTAGGTCTGATCGCCAAACCAAGCCGAGCACACAAGATCAAGCTCCTCTGAAGTCAATCAAGGCAAAAGAAGTCAATTCACAGCATAAAAACCATCCTCAAATTCATTAAACCCAATTGCATAACCTGTATGTGAGACATAAATATAGTGAAATGACAACCCAAATTGAATCCAGGAATCCGAGGCGATGAAGGAATTTCAAAAATGTCTAGGGAAGATGGAATTCCCCTAGGAGATAAAAAATGGAGTGAAACTAGCCACCGTCGGGTTTTCCAAGCAATTGTGGATTTTTTCCAATAGAGGAAATTCCCAAAAATAAAGGAAAACCTGAAACTCACCCCAAAACTCAGAATTTTCAAAGTGTTACTTTAGAGGGGGTACTTGCACAAGCAAGACAAGCATCTAGGAACACTGCAAAGTAACCAAATCCCATGACCAAAGGACCAAAGCACCAAAGAACAAAATTTTGTGGCTTTCAAAGACAAGTCCAAAAGGAAAGGCCATAGAAAAGAGCCAAAAGACCAAGCAAAGAGGGTCCCTACTTCCAATGGAGCATGTGTGACAAAAATACAAAACAAATGGTGACTCCGCTGGGGAAATGCTCCAGAGCATTTCAATGAAAAAATGGAATCAAGAACCTAGACTCTTTGGTTTCAGTCCTTACATCAGGTTACCTATGGAAAGGGTTTCATAAATCACAAATAATCAAACCTTTCCTATATCAGGGTCAAAGTGTGTATGTATGCATTCATTTCCCTTTCCTTGGTTGCAAAAGAGATCAGACTTAGCCTGATCAGGCCACATAAAGATTCCAACTCCAAAAGCAACCTGGATAGAGCCTCGTTTCCAGTCAGGCATCCATAGCCTCGACGAGGTTATCATTGTGACCCTCCCAAGCATACCTCTAATGCCAGCAAGGTGTCTATAGCCCTAGTAGAGATACTAGGATACCACCGATAAGGTGAATATTTCCTTTTGATTTTCAATATTTTCTTTTCCTTCCTTTTTTTTTTTGATATTCTCTTTGAGATCTTTTAAACTTTCCCTTTCACCTTGCAAGAAATGAAGCTTACACTCAGGGTTGAGAACCACAACAACGCTGGGGTAGAAGATAATTTTTTTCACTCGAACAAACTTCACAAGGACCATGTGCAACCTTAGAATCTTTAAGATTTGTGTAAAAATATGAGACCCAAATACATTCCAAAATTTGACTTAGTGACTTCAATTCCAAGCATATGCAACACCGGATAAAGAAGTTACACCAATTTATTTTGAAAAGATGATTAGAGTTTGTAAAGGAAATCCTCAGAAAAACCCCAGGCAAGCAACCTATTATGCAGATGCATAGGCCCAAAAGAAAGAAAGAGCAGAGCAAAAAAGAAAAACCAACCAAAGCAAACCTATCCTAACCAAAAGTAGAAAATGAGCAAAGCAAAACAAAAGAAACCCTAATCTAACCAAAGCAAAAATAGAACAACAGAAATCAAACCTAATCTACCAATGTACAAGGAAAGAGTTGTAAATAGCTCAGGATTGGAAGTAATGCTTCAAATACTGCCCATTGATGGGCAATGGGATATCTTCTCCAGTGAGGGTTTTCAAACGAAAAGCATTATCTCCTAGAATTTCTGCAATCTGATAAGGGTTGAGCCAGATTTTATCAAATTTTCCATGCTCCTCTTTTCAGGCATGTGCCTTATCCCAGTAGATAACCAAGTCAGAGATTCTAAAGGCTTTCACCTTGAATCTCCTATCAAACCATCTATTAACGACACCTTGATGTTTGGAAAAGTTCTCTAGGACCCCATCTCTTTTCTCTTCAAGGTGTAATAGTTCAACCAGGTGGGTTTCATGTTTATCCTCTCCATCATAGTATTCATTAATGAATTATAGGGTAGGGATCTTTAGCTAGATGGGAAATACATCTCTAATAGCTTACAAATGAATGTAAAAGATTCTTATTGGAAGACTCATCCAGACCATTACTCTATAGGTAGTAATTAGACACAAACTTTATAATGATTCCATGATCATAGACCCAGTTAGAAAATTTCAATGATGCAAATGGAGGACCATTATCACAAACCAAATCCAATGGACACCCAAAGTGATTAATGATACCCAACTCAATGAAATTGATTACCACTTCAGAGGTACATTGTTTGCATGCAAGAGCCTTAGTCCATCTAGTAAAGTAATCAGTTACAATGAGAATATACATGTGGCCTATAGAGGAAGGTGGATTGATTGGACCTATGAAGACCATTTCCCATTGTGCAAATGGTTTTACCTCTATGAATGGGTGAAGTGGAAGGGCTGCACGTTTCTCCTTACTTTCTGCAGTTTGACATACATGGAAAGTCCTCACATGGTCATGTGCAACCTCAAATAGGGTATGCCAGTAATAGCTTTCCCTCAAGATCTGATTTGCAATGGAGGGTGTAGAACCATGGCCTGTGCCATATCTATCATGGAATTCAATCATCACTCTCCTAGCTTCCTCTTTCCCTAAGCATCGTAAGTAAACAACTTCATGATTTTTCTTATACAAAACGGCCCCCTTCATCATAAAATTTTCACTCTTTAGATGTAAAGCTCTCCTTTTTAATATGTTAAGATGTTCAGGACATTGTTGGTTCAATAGATAGTAGATGATTTCATCATACCAGTCTCGTGGAGACACTTCTTGGAGATGATAATGTTGAGCTGTGAGGTTAGGACCCATTTTAGCCATTGTCTCGGTGAGTCCCTGCCCTCTCACCAATTTCATGGGCTGGATCTCAATATCATATTCCCACAACATAGTTACCCACTTAGCTCTATGTTCTCCCAATTCCAACTGCACCAATAACAACTTAACCATGGTATCAGGTACTATGTCAAAGAACTTATTTCTCAGTATATAGTGCCTGAAATTCTTCATAGCTCAAACCAAGGCATAGGCTTACTTTTCCACATTAGGATATCTCAATTCTACATCCTTTAAAGGAGCACTCATAAAATATATGGGATGTTCATCACCTTGATCAAATTTTTGAGTTAACATTCTAGCACATGAGTGATCAAAAGCAAGTGAATATATGTAAAAAGGCTTGGCATAATCCGGACTCACCAATACTAGAGCCTCAATAATAGCTCTCTTGATTCCTGCAAATGCCTCTTTAGCCTTTGCAGTCCATTCAACTTTTTCTTCCTGTTTTAGCATTGCATTCAAAGGCTTCACTATTTCTGCAAATCCAGTGATAAAATTTCTTACGAAGTTGATTTTCCCGAAGAAGGAATTCATCTCCTTTTTTCTTGCAGGTGGTTGAATCTTCATAATAACCTCTATTTGTTCAGGGTCAATGGCAATACCTTGTTCAAAAATAACATGTCCTAACAGTTTTCCCTCAGTGACTCCAAAAATGCACTTTTTTGGATTAAGTGAGATGTCAAACTCTCTACACCTTTGGAATACTTTGCATAAATCTGCTATGTGATCACCTTGCTTCTTGGAAAAAAAATGTCAAATCATCCATATAAATAATTATGAACTTATGAATGATGTCCTTGAAGGCAATATCCATAGCTCTCTGGAATGTAGCTCCAACATTGATTAATCTAAAGGGAATTCTTCTATAAGCAAAAGTTCCCCATTTTGTAGTAAAGGAAGTTTTGTTCCTATCCTCATATTGCACCATAACATGATTGTATCCATAATGCCCATCCAGAAAAGACATCATTTGAGATCCATTGACAATCTGAAGTACTTCATCTAGTGAAGGGACTGGATAATTATCCTTTTTTGATGCCTTGTTAAGATTCCTGAAATAAACACATAGTATAATTTCTCCATTTTTCTTCCTTATTGGAACTAAGTTTGCAACCCATGTGGAGTGTCTTACTGGAAATATGATTTGTGATGAAAGTAGTTTCTACACCTCTTTCTAAATGATGGGCTTTAGTAGAGCATTAATTGGCCTTTGTCTTTTCTTGAATGGTTTAACATTTGACTTCAATGGAATAGTGTGTGTAATGATTGAAGTATCATATGTCTTTAGATCCTTATAACTCCAGGCTATCACATCTTGATAGGTGTGTAAGGCATCAATAATCACTTTTCTTTCCTCTGGAGTGCACACCTTGCCAATAAAGACATTTTTGACATCCTCTTGGGTCCCCATGTTATATGTTTCACATTGACTGCTGAGAGACTCCCTTTTCACTTGTTGTTCTTGATCTTTTATCCTATCCAAATCAAAAATTCTCTCTAATTACACCATACCCCTTGGTATGGTATTAGTATTCAAGTTGATGACCCCTTCTAGGTCCATTTATGCCTCTTGAGGTTCTACCTCATCAATCACTTGAGAAGTAAACACATCACAGCTAGTAATGAAATCAAGAATTTTCTTATCATCCTCAAACACCTAGAAATTGATTACATTTCTAGGCACTGAGGGTATTGGATTGAGCTCCAAAGTGAAATTCTTCAAACTTGAAAGTGATAAGGGCTGCAATGTACTAGCTACTTGTGCCAAAGAATTTGTAGTTTGATTCTTACTTCGAGGGATCAACTGGATGTTGAAGGCATAAAATCCTTCAATGAGATCACATACTTTATGCTTGTAATTGGTCATCCTTCTATCATGACATGAGTATTGTTTCCTTACTTTCCTAACCACCAACTCATAATATCCAAACACTTATAAGATCTTAACTTTCTTTCTTAATGCCATTAATAACCCATGGACCAAAGCCTCATACTCAGCTACATTATTAGTGCATTGGAATTGAAGCCTATGAGTAGAAAAATAGGTCTTACCCTTAGGGATGATCAACTCAAATCATGCTCCAACACCTTGCTTGGATTTGGATCCATCAAATCTCAACATCCAACAACCATCCATCTCTGATATTTTCAAGCTACCCTTGGCCTTATTGTTGCCAGGGGGTTCTTCAGGAGGCATTGGGATTTTACTCTTAGGATCATTTTGAATACCACGTATATCCAGTCTGATAGCTGGGGTTGGATTAATGCACCTTTGTATCTTCTCCACTATTGTTTGGCACAAGCAACACTCCAACTCTCAGTGAGGGGCATCATGGACTCAACACCAATTAGGGAGAAGCAATTATCCAAAATTCACATTTCTTCCCAACCGAATCTAATCTTCCACACACTTCTAGATAAACTCCTAGAAATTATTCAATAAGCTATGTTGTCTATCTTCTTGATTATCAGTTTCATTTGTTTTTTCAATTAGTGTCTCAAAATTACTAGCTTCAGATGTAGACTCATCTTGTAGCATAAAGATCTCCTCAGAAAAACTAGATTCTAGTGTGGATTCATCAAAGGAGCTTCGCAACATATAGACCTCTTATGTATCTAGAACTAGGGTAGCCAATACATACCTCCCCATACTAACCATTGACACCAATATCTCATTGGAAGTATTCTAGTATTCAATGATTACATACTTCATTCTGGGTTCCCTTTCAATTTAGATTTGATTTGGGACCCCTTTCCAGGGGAGACACATGTGGGAATGATCTATGGATGTGTACCCATTGAGTGCCTTGGTGAAATCTTGACCTAAAAATAGACCTTAAGTATCAAGAATATCTACAACCTAAATTTTGATCACTTGTTGCACCCTAGGATGTGATACAGCCTGCATAGGAATCATGTTCAGTTCTCCTACTAAATTTACCTCTATCTTGTCTAATTGAGTGACCTTCCTCTGAGAGGCAGCATGAGTGATACCTTGTCCTCTACAGATAGAAAAATGCATGAAATTTACAGATGCTCCTGAATCTAGAAGACAATTGTGCAAATTCTTCCCAAAGATACAAATAGAAATCAGGAAGGAAGGGATTTCCCTTTTGCCTTGGAACAAACTCAACTGAGTGTCAACTTGTGCAACTTGATTCTTATCCTTTTTTTCCCTTTGTCACTGGGTTCTACTTGACCTAGACCCTTGGGAACCTGTGGACCAGGAGTCTTTCCAATTGCTTCACTTACTATCTTCCCTTGTGAATAAAAGGACTCAAAAACTATATTCCTGATAGCAGGAACCCTTAATAATTCAAAAGCAGAAAGACTCACCTTCACTTTCCTGAGTTCTTCAGTCACATATTCACCCAATTGCTCCACGTTCATATCAACATGTGTTTCCTTAGGATGACGTGTCTGCCTATCAGCATTACCTCATTTTAGTGTATCAGGTTGTACCCCTTTTGCAAAGTACTATGTTGGCACCTAAGGATAGGAGGGATTGTTACTAGCGTTTGGATCTGGTGGAGTAGTAAAATTGTTTGGAGGAATGGATATAGTGAATGGACCTCCAGCTTGTGGATTCCTTATAGGCCTGCTCCTCAAATCATATTTCCTTGTCGGTTGCTGAAACATCTGGACTTCTTCAACACCAGATTCCTCCTCATCAAAGGGTTCATTTTCATTCTCATTTCCCTCATTAAATAATTGAGATATTTCATCTTCATTGAATACCTGTTCAACCTCTCCATTCTAGCTACTTGACTCCTCTTCTCGTTCATTCTCTTCATCCCTCGGGAAAGGAGAATGATTAAGCACTAAAATTGGGGAATCATAAGGAGTAGAAGGCACCAAATCATAATTGGTAGAGTTATTCTCTACTTCATACTAGAAGATTGAAGCAACAGTCTAGAACTCAGGACAATCCAGCTCAGAGTGTTGACTTGTCTTGTGAAGCCTACACCATCTAGACAAAGTAGCCTCTTCTAGGTATACACCACTTGGAGGTTTCTCTTGATTAGGATGCTGATCTAGTGGAGTGTGAACTCCTCCATTATTAGGTTTGGTGTTCCATGGCCTATTCTTCCTAGGTGTATGTCTTCTTTCAAATCCTTGTCCACCTTGTTGCCCTCTATCAAAATTCTGGTCAGAACTTTGTCCTCTTTCAAAATTATGATTTCTGTCAGAATGTTGTCCTCTATCAAATTTCTTCCCTCGTGCAACATCTCAGTTCTCCCTATTTTGATTTGATTGCATGTTCCTCTGAGTAGTTTGGATTTGGTTGTTCTGGTTCCTCAAGTAGGTTACCTCCATATTCAGTTTTTTTACTTGCTCAGTCAGCTCATCTAACCTCTCCTTATCAGGATTACTATAAGGAACTGAATTCACATTTTTTTGAGAGTATCTTGACACTCCTCTAGAACTGATGGACTAATTCAAGACTTCTGAATTCTAAAAATATGTAGGAAAACAAGCCTGTTCTTGTGGATGAAGGGGTTGATTGGCACTTTGTTGCGGGTAATTGGGTACCGGGTGAGCCTAACTTACTGGATGACCTGGGTAACTAAAGGTAACTACAGAATAGGGTTCATAATGGGAGTATGATTAGGTTAAGAGGTTGGACTTGTCTAGGGTGGGCAGCAAGTCCCAGAGATGGAAAACATCCTGACAAATGTTGTCTCAGATCAGTGCTAAACTTAACAGCCTCCATATATGCAGTGAGAAAAGTGGTTGGAGGATTATTTCTCCACTTAAGGAAGGTGGAAGTAAGGCTATCAAGGGCTCCAAAGTAAACTTCCAAAGCAGTGGCATCATCCACAACATAAGGGGCTTGCAATATAGTATATGTGTGGTGGAACCTATTGTTGAATGATCCTATTGGCTCATTAACTTCCCTCTTGTCCCCGGTAAATTGCAAGTAGAGTTGATTGGCACTAATGGGAATTTTAAACTTCTGCAAAAATGCGGCCTCTAGCTCAGTCCAATTATGAATTGATGCGGCAGGTAGATGATTGTACCAATAAAAGACATCTTCTCCCAGAGAATATGGGAAAATCCTGCATGCAACATCTCCATGATTAATTCCTCTATCCCTTAGACAAGTCTAAAATATCCTAATATGCTTCTCTAATGTCCTATTGGGATCATTTGTATGGAACTTAGAGAAAAAATGCTTAGTGTTCTTGGGCATGAAATTGTATTTATTAAAGGATAGAGGTGATAGGTTATTTTCCAAGAAAGTCATTAGTGGAGGTGGAGGTGGTAGAGGCTAATTGATGATGGGTGGTTGTTGAATGGAACTGGCCTCAGAATCAAATGAAGATGAGGTTGATGTTGATGATGGTGGAAATGGGGAGGTATATGATGACTCCTCACTTCTTCTAGTCCTTCTTGACCTAGTTGGAGGTGGTACCTCATGAAAATCCTCTCTTGGTGTACATATGGTTCTCCTTCCGAGTCTCTCAGGAGAAATGGCATTTAGAAAATGCTCTAGCTTGTTTATTCAAGCCCTCCTTCTAGCACCAATCTATTGATGGTGTTTTCTACACAACAACAACTCAGACAAAATATGATATCCCATCTCTCTTGAAAGGCCAATCTCTATTGGAAAATAGATAACCCCAAGGTCTCTAATTTCAGGTCTTGAAAATGCAACAAAAACAACTTAGTGTTAAATGTGAAAATTCTGGTAATCACAAAGTGACCTTACAAAACAAATCTTGGAACCTCTAAACCTATTAGATTTGGAAATATGTTGATACTTGAAATTCCTAAACCTAACTCAAATTCAAAGAAATAGAAAAAGATAAGGGTTCCAGAAATCCTAAGATTAAAATCACTCCTAAGATCAACAATACTAATGATAAAATACTTGAAACGGACCAGACCCTCAAAACTAATTTCTTCTTAACCTAGGCTTAACCTGCAATCTTATAGAAATAGTGCAATCTTCTACGGAATTTAAGATTTTTAGATCATGAGAATTCATTCAAGCCAACCCTTATTTGTAGTTTAAAATGAATAAACACCCATAATTGAACTCAACAAACAAATATAAGGTACAGGTTGACCTTGCACAACAACCCAAAATCAAGAAGCTTCCCAAAGTATGAACCAGATATCGCTACAACACCCCAAGTATCAAATCACAAATACCATAAAATCACTTAATTCTAAATCTAAAATTCATTCAAATATTTTCAAGATATTTCAAATATAGAATAAGAACCATGCAAGATAAATCAATCCAAGAGAGGCCACCAAAGCACAACACCTTCACTTGTATTGAATCACCAATAATAAAAACAATTCCAATATTTTGTGTTACAACACTTGCTTCAAAATAAAACTAACTCCTAATTCTATCTCTTCTACTCTATTGCTTAATTTCGCTTCAAAATATAATCTTCTAACCGTTGCAAATGAGGCGAAATGTCATACTCATAGAGATTACATCATATGTCAGCCTAATTTAGGGTTACAAAGAAGGTCAGCCACAAAATAGGTTGGGCTAGAAAGTTCCTAAAATAAAACATGACATTGCATTAAATGCATGGGGCTCCTTCCTAGGTCGGCCTGAGATCTCCAATATAGCTCTGTCCAATGCATGCAAAAGATGAAGGAGGGATAATGGGAAGCACAAATTTTGATGTGGCACTACATTAACTACCTTCCCCCTTATCTTTGTCTTGTCTCGCCTTACCTTTCACCAATAAGAAAACCCTTTCTAGTTCGGCCAAAGGTGGAATATTTAAAACTTTAAATCTCCTCTCAATAGATTTAATTTTTTCCCTTTCTTGCTTAATTGTTTTATCCCAGTCCACCTTTAGGGTTTTATATTTCTCCATGATTGCAACATATGTGGTTGTATCATCAAGCTAGTGCATAGTAATTGGACCACCATCAACTGAGGAATAAATCTCATGCCACCATTTCCTCAGCTGCTCCAAACTTAGGTGTTTTGGTGCAAACTTCTTCCTACCTATCATAATTTAAAATAATGAAGTGTACCTATTGTATATATCGATCAGGGTGCTCTCTATTTATTTTTCATGCTTATGTACCTTCTTCAACACCCTTTGCCTAATTTGTATAGTTTCATACCATTACCAAGGTTTGACAACCTTGGAGGAAGTTAAAATTCCATCACCTATAAGCCTCCCCTTAGTATACTCCATGATGACCCTGGTTTTCTACAACAAGAGGTCAACATATTTCTTGTCTTGGGCCAACACATTTTTAAACCATTCCACTGACTTGTGAGAATCTCCACCTATTCATAAGATGTCATTGATTGCATCATCTCCTATTTCTTCTAATCTCATGTGTGGCCTTGTGGTGGTTTTTATCCTTTCCACTTCAGTGATAGTCTCCTTAGGTAGAAGGCCTGCTATAGACGATGAAGAACTAAACTAGTTGATAGATTAGAAGGGTTTCATGAGATCTTGCAAATATGTTTTCAATTTCTCATTCTTCTTCCTCAAATCCTGTTGATTTTTCACTTCCTTCCTCAATCTACATAGAATTGTGGCACTGGAGCCCTCAAATTCCTCAACTTCTTGCATCATGGAGGTGGGTCCAAGGTTAATAGTCTAAATGCTATAGTCCCAGCTAGTTATCTCATCCTTGTTCTTATCAGGTGTAGGAGTAGCAATCTGAATTACGCAGTTATTCGCCTCATCTCTATCTATCTTGGAAATAACTTTTTCCTTTTTATTAGCTTTTCCCTTTCCTATGTTGGCTAGCAGGTCATCCCATTTTGGAGGACTATCATCCACAACAATCTTCTTACTGTTCAAACTCTCATCCAACCAGCTAGGGATGGTGGAATCTAACTACAAGAAATCTTGCTTGTCCTTTTCTTGTTGATCACTAGAAGAATCAACATTCAAACTCTGCTCAACAAGAACTTCGTGAACCTTATCCTCCTTTTCTTCCTTGTCATGCCTTGAATTCCCATCCTTTTCCATATTATGCTCATCTTCCTTGTGCACCAATGGAGGAGTGCATGTAGGTCGTTCCTCTTTTCTTGAAGACCTATCTCCCTCATCATCAACAGGTGAATCCACATAAGTCACCAAAGGGGATTGCATGATCCTCTCTATCTCTACCTCAACACTATGGAGTTCTCCTTGTTTCAACCATTTTGCATCGTTATCTTGGTGATCACCAGTATCTGCATCTTCTGGCTCATGCTGCACATCCTGGGACTCATGAAGAGGAGGGGCATCCTTTTGTTTCTCTACAACAAGAAAAGTTATAGAAACATTTTCTTTCAATGTACTACCCTTTGGAGAAGGAGTCCTTGATCTCCTAGTATATACTTGTGTCCTTTCTCTAGAGCTTTTCACCTCTACCACTTGAGGACATGTCTCTCCTTCTCCCTCGGAAAGCTCATCCTTTTTCCTTGAAGCTCTTGTCACTTTTATCCTTTTGAATGCAGAGGCACTATCCTCTTCACCTTCTTCATTTGGTTCCTCCTCTATAATAGACTTGTCTTTCTTGGGAACAGTCTTCCTCTTTTTAGCAATTGGTTTCCTCTTCTTTCCTACCTCCTTTTCTGCTTGGGCATCCTTAATATTAATCTTGAAGGGAGAATCTGCCTTACCCTTACCCTTTGAATCTTGCTCAGTTTCCTCAGAGGTAGAATGGGATTCCAAATCTCCCATTAGGCCATAGGTATATTGCATGCCTTTACTATCCAATTCCCAAATCTTATGATTGAGCCATAGTCTAGTGTACTTGAGGACAGGAGTTGTGATATGTTCCAACTCTATTTTTTCTTCTTCCAACCAATCAAGTTCTCCTATTGATTTGTCCTTGATGGGATCATAGTCATGATTTTGGATTACATGCCCATCATCATCAACTTGATCAGGGATGACCTTGACATTGTATAGTCTAATCAAATTGGTTGGAAGCCTTGAGAACTTCTTCTTCCTGAATTCAAAATCATCTTTGTAGTTGGCCCAGTAATCTTCAATATCATCCTTGTGACTAAACTCCCTACTAGCCCTCTTTTGTGCTTCACCAGTCTTGTCAAACCTAGGCCTTTTAGAATGGAATGATAAACCCAAGGCACCTATTTCCTCCTCAAAATACTATGTTGAAATGATAGAAGGACATGCCTCATTGCCACCTATCTTGAGAGGGAAGTCATTACTAAAACCAGTCTTATGCTTATCCTTCTTCACAATAGCATCAAAATCACATATCTACCTAGTGACCTCCAGGAGTATGAGGTGTTTTGTTGGATACCTTGGTAGCCTGTAAGGAGCCCTTTGGAAGCCATCCATCCTTAAGTAAGAGAAGGTGGGGAACCATATGAACTAGGATCCAAACCTCCTTATCAACTCTTTTACAGCATCCAAGATTCTAACATGCTCTGCATCTTGGAGCAGTCTAGTGACATACATGGCGAACACATCATTCACCCTCTTGTAGCTTGAGCTTCCCAAGCATAGTTGTGGATAAAACTCATAGATCACATCCTGCCCAAATACACCTTTTGCACTTAGTCCTTTGTATGGGTGGAATCTTGCAAGTGCATAAACCAAATAGGAAGTCATGGTGAAGCTCTTGGTTTGCAAAACACTATGCAACTGCTCATGGATCATGGTGCTGATGATACCTTGCCAATGATAGTCTATATTTTGCTCCATTCTCACTATGATGTAAAACATCCAGCCTCCAAATACCCCTGTAGTCTTCAATCCTACCACCGTACTAAGGAGTGTAATGGCATCACAGTACTCTAGCTTAAAATTTTCTTTGAATAGCTTCTTAGGAAACTTGGAGATGTGTGGCTTAGGCTTCTCCAACCAAGAGTTGATAACTTGAAAAGCCTTATTTGTATCATTTGCATAATGCTTCTTAGCTATGTCTAGATCAAAGCCTACCACATGGGATCTATCTGGCATATCAAATGTTTGAGCCACTAAAATAGGTGATAAATTGGCAAGCACCCTACCCTATGGACCAATTATCCTTTGTGTATTTGGATCATAATTCCTGGAACACTCTAGGACTAGCTCATAACATTTCACTGTAGGAGGGAAGCTAGCCACATGAGCCAACCCAGAGCTCACCAACCTGCTCGCCAAGTGAGAGGAGCCTTGCATTGCCATACTAGTTTAAACTCTTCATAATCCCATCTCCCAACATTGGTATTTGTTACCTCTGACCACATGGAACCCAACTTGCTCTCTGGGATTTTTCTTTTCATGTCCAACTTAATCCTCTCAGCCTTTGAGACAAAAAATCCTTCATCACTAGGATTCATCACCTTAACTTTGGCTCTACCAACAATAGCCTTGCTTGATTAAGCCTGCATTCAAGAGAACCACAATAAATACCGAATATAGCATGAGAGTCTATGTTAATCCATCATAAATACATGTTAATCATCAAAGAAAGCCAACCCACAATCATAATCCCCTTAAAATATCATTAAAGTACCCTTTCTTCAAAGTTCAGGATTTTCACCCCTTTGTGAAATTCAGGTCAGAAAGGAATTTCGAGGAATTCCAAGCTAGGTGGATTTTAGCAATGAAACCAAACAACACCCATAAGTTACTCAATCATCATCAAAGCTCAAAAAATTCATGCACATAATCTTAAATTATCCAAATCAACCATGTAATGCAAAATCATTAGCCATTAACTCATGCATTCCTTCAGTTCTTCATTCCCGACAAATCTTCGGGGAATTCCTTCGGGGACAAAAATCCACTAAACTTAGCAAAAATTGGCAAATTTCAAGAAAATGAAGGGGAAACGGAAGTTTTGTGATTTTCCAAGATGACGGATTTTCGCAAAGTCAGTCTAATTTCCATGTTTTATGCACTCTTTTGGGAAAACAACCAAGCGATGGAAATCTAGGGAAATCCTAAGGCAAAGGAAATTGCCGAAATGATCAAAATCCCAAAATAATTGACTCCATTAGGATTTCACCCAAATTGATCGAAGGATCACAAATTTGTGAATTCAACCTCGGATTTAACTCTCTTCAAATTGCTCATCAATAAATTTAACTTTCTAACTCTTCCAAGGGTAATCTAACAATTATGGATAACTAGTTTGAGACCAAACCCTAGGGTTTCATGATGAAAACATAATTAAAAACTCATTCCACTCACTTTCCCTATTAAACCATGGCGGATATCTTATAATCTCGAGGGAAATAGAACCATCAAATGCGAATGGGAATCAAACAGTCGAATCTGCCCACAATTGCCTATTTCATCAAACGCAAGGGATCTAGGACTGAAACCCTAGGAAAAAAAAATGCACGCACAAGACCAAGCCCAAGATGAGGTAAAACTAGTGATGAAAGGCACAATCGGTTCATGAACTTAACAAGGAAGGTCACATCGATTTCAGAGGAGGTATCGTAAGAACAAAGGGAGTATCCCTACTTTAATCACAAACCCTCAACACGCTGAAATCCAGACTCAAAAAATACCCAACATGCCAAAGAATCACTCACCTTCATCAATTGAAAGAGAAGCAATGAATGCATACCATTGGTGAAGTGAAGTCGATAGAAACAATGACTAGTAACAAGATTCAATGCCCTAGCAAGCAACAACAACTATGACGCCAGGAAAATTTCCACCAAATTAAAGAAATGTTTAAGTTCGGTCACCAAACCAAGTCGAGCACACAAGATCAAGCTCCTCCGAAGTCAATCAAGGAAAAATAATTCGACTCACAACATAAAAACCATTTTGGACTTCATTAAACCCAACTATAGAATCCGTATGTGAGACATAAATGCAACGACATGACAACATAGAATAAATCCGAGAATCCAAAGTGGTGAAGGAATTTTGGAAAAGTTCAAGGAAGATGGAATTCCATGAGGAGTTAAAATATTTGAGAATAGAGTGAAACCAACCTTCATCAAGTTTTCCAAGCAACTAGGGATTTCCACCCACAGAGGAAATTCCCGAAAAATAGAGGAAAACCCAAAACTCACCTAAAAAATTAGAATTTTCAAAGTGTTACTTTAGAGGGGGCACTTGCACAAGAAATAAAAGCATCTAGGAACACTACAAAGTAACCAAATCCCACGACCAAAGGACCAGAGCACGAAAGACCAAAATCCAATGGCTTTCAAAGACAAGTCCAAAAGGCAAGGCCGCATAATAGAGTCAAAAGACCAAGCAAAAAGGGTCCCTACTTCCAATGGGGTGTGTGTGCAAAAAATACACAACATGAAGGAGAAAAATTCTCTTGCTCAGACATAGGAGTGTCCTCCACATTTGTTTCCAGCAGAGGGATAGTCTCTTGCACAAGAGTAGGAGGGATAGTTTTAGAGACAGTGGGGGGAGTCGGCTCCAACACCTCGACTGCGGGCCTCTTCTCATTCACTGCTTTAGAATCAGAGGTGGTAGGAGGCTACAGAGGTTGGGACACGAAGGATTCCACACGAGGGATTTCTTCCTACCATACAAGTACTACTAAGGTCCTGGAGGCTTGCTAGGGAGTTCTGATATCCTAATCTTAGGTCTATGCCAAGCGGGCACCATGAGACTTAGTGGGTAAAGTCCAAGCTTTCTCATCCAATACTCCTAGAAAGAAAGAGGAGTGGATGAGGAGCCTAAGAAGGAGCAAACTTCTCCTTTCCCTTTTGGGAAGAGGAGGCGACTAGCTATTCTACTATGGGAAGGGTCAACTTCGGTTGTCCCTTGCTCCCAATTTTATACTTTACGTAGTTTTGGTAAAGTAGGTCCATTCTCAGAGGAAGCGGACCAACTACAAGATGGTAATCATAAGGAATATTAGAACAAGACATGATACATGCAAATGTAAATAACTATAAAAATAATAAAGCTATAATACAACATCATTACCGGTATCTCTAGCCCACCAATCAAGATCTTGCTAAGGCATAATAGGTCCCTCATGTGCAAGAAGCATGGAATGTGTTGTTTCATTTCCCTCCCCACACTCATGAATGGTCATACCTAATGCAATTGTTGATTATGCTTGGGTGACTTGTAGGTGAGATTAATGTCTCTCCTTAGGGGCATCTATAGCCTCCTCTAGCTCATCAAGATCATTACTCATCATCATCATTGGTATCCCCTCTAAATCCTTTGATCTATCATCATCATTGGTATCCTCGTTTGCGGCTCCATCCTCTCTCTCATCTCTATGACCTACTAGAATTCTAGCATCACCTACAAGATGATGTACAGGGAAGACATGAGTAGGTTGTTCCATCATCCATAACACTCATAGGCTATAGTGGTACCTACACCTTCCAAATTAGATATTGGGGGCACACCATGGTCCTCATCATTTGAATCGATAAAGGCATGAAGCCACATGACTCACATGACTACAACCTCACAAGCTATTGCATTTGATTTGGCCACTAGGGTATGGTGCAGTAGGGTCTCCATACTATCTCATCCTCCTTGAAATTATCAAACAAAACCCTCTAGTATAAAAGATCCTCGTACTGCCAAATCCATCTAAGTGTGTCATTGAATGCTCGTGGTTAACCCATGGTCGCTACTGTAGGATAGCATGTAGGCCTAGTTAATGTGATATGCTTGAAGGCCCAAACCTGTAAGAGTGTACAATGCACTATGATGTGTATCTCTCAGTATAAAAAGTGTTTGGGATCATAATAGAGGTGAGCCAACATACTACAACCCCAAGAATAGATGATTTGATGTTGCTCCATATTGTGGATATTGTGAACAAGGCCTCTTTACAGGTGTGTGCCTCATCCATCAAGTATAAGAGCTAAAGGAATAGTAACAACCATAATTTATTAGAGCAATGGTGAGTGTGCATATAGAACCCACTAAAACTCAATGTGAGTACCAATGTCTCGTGATGAAATAGGGTGACCCACACAATACTCAATGTCCAGCCACATTTTCTTGTGTGTGTGATCCTCCTCTATATGGACGGTCTCACCCTAGATGGGTAGTGAAGATACAATGTACATCCTCAAGGGTCACCATCGTCTCTCCTAAAGGTAGATGGAATGTGCATGTATTTTCACTCCATCTCTCTACTAGTGCCATCAATATAGCAACACGATACCTCATGGGTGGCATGATGTATATCCAAAATAGGCTAGTGTCGCATAAAATTTCAACCTCCTCCTTGGACAACCAAGTTTACAGTATAAAGAACTTTAAAAGATGCAATTTTTTTTCTGTTTCAATTTCAAGGCTACAATTCTTTCATTCTTAATCCATGAAAGTAGAAATTAATTTAAGACAAGGAGCTCACACTCAATGTTGAGGGTGGTATAAATAATTTGTTGATAAGCAAGGACATAGTACGTCTGAATACAACACCTTCAAATTCATTTATCCCCTGGAAGAAATTGAAGTTTAGAACAGGCAATTCTTGTTGTTGTTGGAGGCAACATGGAGAGATCAAAAAGTGTTGCAGGTGTCCTGGATGGAAGATAAAAGGGGCCCACCAAAAGACAGATGAATGTTGCAGGAATCAGGTGGCTTGTAGTTATAATGCACACAAGTTTGGATCAATTCCTCCTAGGATAAGTTTGGAAACAATGAGGGTATGATCAAGATGTGCACAACTTCATCTTAGCACCAAAATAACCAACTCAATGTCATGACCCTCCTTTTATTAAAAATTTAGACATATTATAATTTTATGTGGTAATATTATGTAAGTGGTTTTATACAATTAATTTATGTGTGAAGAAGGTAGAGATTAAATAAAGAACAAAAAATATTAAATTAATAAATACACACTCTTAAAAAGGAACAAATAAAAGTTAACAATATTAATAAATAAATGTTTCATTAATAATTTCAGCACATGGTATTGGAAAATTAAAAAATAAAGAATAAAAGAATAAAAATTAAGTCACTATGTGACAAGTGTCCCCATCCTATCCTAAGAATTATTAATTAGTACAATCTATCATTAAACTTAATTAATAAAATTAGTCACTTTCCTAAGTCACATTAATTAATATAATAAATCATTTAGTCTAATTAATCAGGATTAGGGAGAGGTCACTATCCTCCATAATCCATTAATCAATTAATCCTAGATTAATTAACTTCATTATTATTTTCTCAAATTTAAATTTCATTCTAATCTCCCTCGCATGTGACTTGCATGCACAAGTCACTATCACCTTAAAAATCATCCCCACTCACCCTTGTGTGGGAGTTCACATCATGCATGTGACCTTTCCTCTTTGAGCTATTTGGCTTTCCCATGTGTTCTCACACATGGGAAAACAACCCCCTCTCTTACATGTCATAGACATGTCAACATCCCCTCTACCCAAGGTGTACTCATAAATCAAAATTTATATTTTAAAATTAGAATTCTCTTGCATAGGGTTATTTGGGCTTGTTTTATTGACTTTAGGGTAAAAGTAAACCCCTAGAGTGAGTACCTATGGGATGGGAACTTATTGAGAACATAATATGACCCTTTGAGAAAAGTATGAACCCGCAAAAATTCACTTAAAAAGGATATCAATCCAAACCCCATCTCCTCAAACAATCCTAGGCATTGAATCAATCTTCAATCTTGGCCCTCTATTTACTTCCCCTTAGGTTTATAAATTTAAGCTATTTCATCTCTCATCAACAAAAAATGAATGCTATATTATGCTATCACTTTGAAGAAGAATTTTTAGATAGGCTTGAAGGAAGGAGAATCAAATTGAAGAAGGCTCAAGTAGAAGATTTTGAAGAACTCCATCAACATCCAGGTTCTCTTTCTTTTAATTTTCTTTAGGAAACTAATTAAATCTAGAAATTACTTAGACTCAAGATATTACTCTCTTTCCTATCCTTGATGTGAAAATAAATTTTTAAAATAAAGTTAGAATCAATCTATTATTATTGTCCTTATCATTCTTTGTTTTTTCCAAACTAAGTCTAGAATGAAATTAATTTTCCTATTTTTTTTAATCTTTAAATCTATATATTTAAAATTAATAAATAAATAGATTTATTCTTATCTATGTTTATTTACAAATAAATATTTTTTCTTTTAATTTTTGTTATGTCATTACAAATATAAATTAATTTTTAATAAAATAAAATTTAAAAAAATAAATAAATTATTATTTTATTATTGTTAAAATAAAATAAAATATGTCTAAATACATATTTTGTGTAATATTAGTATTTTTTTTTAATATTAAAGTTATTTATAACATTTAATTGTTTTAAGTTAAATTTTGAGTATATATATACATATATATACAAGAATTAATATTCTTTTAATTTAGTTAAGTCATAAATAAAAAACTTATTTTGAAATTAGATTATCTTTTGAAAATAAATAAATTGATAGAATTTTTGAAAGGGGTATCAATTGGATAGATTAAATAATAAATTATTTGATCTAATTAACAAAGGATAGGCTTATTCATTGAGTGAATTCAAATTATTAAAGAAATTTCATAATTTAGTAAGACAACAAATTAACTAACATATATGATTGATGAAGATTTGGTCCAAACCATGGTTCTATGAGATAGTATTTATTTATTTTGAATAAAAGATGGAAATGATTACTAGCTATTGTTGAATATAATTAATGAACTTACAGTATACCTCTCTTAACTTTATGACAATAATGAAAATTCTATGATAATAATTATGATTATTAGACATTAAATTTTAAGCTTAATTTTATGTTTCAGTAAATGAGAAGTTCTTTGATTTACCGAATGGTAAGTAGTAAAATTGAATTCATGCAAACAAAATATCATCTAACTTAAGGCATTAATAATATCTCTTTAATAAAATTGCTTTATTGTTATGCCACAAACTTAACTCTTAGATTTATTGTTATTCTTCAAATAAACTTTCTCTCCATGCAATAAATTTATTTCTTTGGGATTCAAGGTTTATAACACAACATCATAGCTATTATTTAGTAAATTTACAATAAACTTAATGGTTATTCTTTAAATTAATTTTCTCCCTTAATATGCAAGTAGATTAATTTTTTTCTAAAATAAGGTTGATTCATTTAATTGCAACAAGGGCATAGTGTATAAATAATTATGTAATCATTAGCATATTATTAAGAATAAACTTATGCAAATTAAGGCAAACCTACTTTCGATAGATCATCAATCTTGAGGCATTAGTAGTATAACTTATACAATTAAAATCAATGCTCTTATTAGATTAAGACATTGTATTGGTTTATCTATCTTAAGAGTACATCAGTGAAATAACTTATGCAATTAAAATCAAGCCTTATTTAGTTGGATTATTGTTCATGCAATTTGAATTCAATCAAAATTAATAAACCTTTTTTTTTGAAACAATAAATTATTCCATGAAGTCTCCTTGAGTTGGAATTATTTATGCTTTCTTAGATGGATATTTACCTTGAAAATTATTAGTGTTATGCGATTTAAATCAAAACTACCTTAATTAGATTTTTCTATGACATAGATTATGCAATTAGATTCAATTTATTTTCTAGGAAATACTAAATACAATTAGATTCATACCATCTCTGAATTAGATCACCCATCTTGAAGAATTTAACATTATGTATAAGTTTTTTTATTTCACAAATGGATTTGACTATTTTCATAATTCAATTCATTGTTACAAAAAAATTTACATTCATAGGTTGCAAGTAGATGCAATACTTCTTTCTAGAAAATGTACCTTGAATAAATATATTTTTTCTTTATAGTAAGTTCATTTAATTATACTTCCTTAGCAAGAAGGTATAAAGTTTTTATATTACCATTTAGTTTATGTGCACAAGATACTTTTCTTATTGTTTATGATGCATTTAATTTCCTTCTTAGATAGAAAACTTAAATAAAAGGAGGAAAACAAAAAAATAGTAGTGTTCGGTATTAACGATGCATCTGACTCACGATTACGGGTAATGTCATCGTGCTTGAGTTATTGCACTTATAGCCTAATAAAACTGTAACAACGATATATGTGGCATCATCCCTATAAATCATCGGGGAGTAATAAGGAAAAAATTTCGAGTTAAAATCCAAGCGGCAGGAACTCCCTCTTGGATTGATAATCTAAAAGGATAATACTATAATGGACTTGTTATGCCCTGCATAACCACCCCATCTTTTCCCTTGGTCAAAATGGGTCCCCATTTTTGTGTTCTTTATCTTTTATTTTGTTTTTTGAGTCTGTCGGAATCGGAACCGGAATTGAATCGGGTTCTGAAAGTTCTTTTGAGGCTTGTTTTTGGTTCTATCCCGACAGTCTTTTCTTTGCCTTCATTTTTGGTCTTTAGTGGAAGCAAAGCCAGAGTTGGTATTAGGATGGTTGTTATCAAAATTTGCAAAATCATAATTTATTCCGATCCCGCCTCCGCTATTTTTATTTTTGCTTAGTCTCGGTCTTTGTGTTTTGTTTTATTAGGTCGGTCTTTTACTTTACTTTTTGTATTTACTTTTCTTTTGTTTTTAGTTGGCGGACCCGAAACCGGAATGGGAATGGGGTTTGGAAATTTTATAAATTTGAGATTTCATTTCCATTTTAGTTCCGCCCCCACCACTTTTTGTCGTTGAATTTTTGACGGAAATTGCACTGCAAACGAGTGTTCGTTCTCTTACAGTTCCAACTCCGCCTTTACTTCGCTTTAATGCATTAATGGTGGTTTCCGATGTAGGTAGAAATTCACATATTTACCTTTATTAAGGGTTAAACCGATCATTATTGTTCTTCTTAAAGATCTAAGAGCAAGAAAGAGCAGTAGCAAAGTTTGTTTGAGCAAATTGATCGAGATAGAGAAGGGATATTGTGTGCGAATCAATTCAGAAAGTTAGTTCGGGTTTGTTTGCGTTTGAGGTAGGTTTCTTATCTTTGTTGTTCTTTGTTGATTTACGGTTGTGATTGTTGTGTTTTGCTTTATATTTGCTCGTGTGTTCAATCATTTTTTTTTAAGGAAAATTTATGATTATTGATATGATTGAATGAGCAGGTTCTTGTTTGGTCTTGTTTCTCTTGCTTTAAATCTTTGTTTTCTTGTATTATCGTGTCATTTCTTTCTATTTTAGGGCATGGTCATTTTCACGCTTTAGTCGTGATTGCGTTGTGCTGATTTGGATTTATAGTGAGTTGATTTAAGTTTAGGTTTTTAAATGGTGGTTAGTTAGATTAGAAATAAATAGTGTGATGGATTAATGATTTACAATGAGTTAGGGTAGATTAGATATATTGTTTAAATAGGGTTTTATCATATGTTTTGGATCTGGTAGAATGGCAAGGTTTAAACCCGTGCCCTAGTTTTTTTTATTGGGTTTATTAGATTGGGGTTTTGTATCGCTTGATGATCACGGTTAAATAAGATTTAAATAATGTCCCTAAAATGCAATTGTTCCCCACGGTCATATGAGTGTAGAGTTTTAAAGCTCCTTTTCCATTTTATAGTGACTTAGGTTTTAATCATGAAGTTGTGTTGAAAATGAATAAAGTATTTGATGATGTCATGATTAACATAGCCAGAGGTAGGATTGGAATCGGTTATGGACCTAAGAGTTTTGGTTTTTACAAAAGTCATCGATTCTATTTCTATCCCATTTATGACTCCGAGTTCTAAAAGGTTTCCTTAAAAGTAATGATAACCTAGACGGAGGCAGAGGCAGAGTTGAAACTGGATATGAAAATTGGAAAATCGGAAGAAAATCAAATCTTTTTTATTCTGATCCTGGTTCTGACCCCGAGCCTGTTTGTTATTAAGTGAAGTATCTTTATTAGTTTTTGCTCCGAGTCCGGCAGTGTTGTAAAAGAGATTGTTTTGAGTTTCTATCTGGTTTCGACTCTGATGTATGTGTAACAGGTATGTTTTAAAAGCATGTTTTATGATGATATCTAAAGATCTAATTAGAGGTTTGACTGCAGGAAAATTGAAAGATGTCAGGAACATTAGGAGAGGCTGCTCGAAGGAATAAACCGGCTGGAACATCAAAGACAACACCAAAAATAAAGAAGGTGAAACCAGAACAACTGCCTTATACATTGAGGTATGATCATAGGAATCTGGTGGTGAAAGTGAGGAAGGTGGAATCAGACTGGTCAGATATCATAGATACCAATCTGGGCCAGTACAACTTTGAAGAATTACATGAAGAGACCTTTGCAGAACGAGAAAACTTGACATGGAGAACACAAAGGATTTTTGACTCCGGTCTTGCACATATCACTGTGTTTCCTTTATCAGTTCAGTGTCCGGAGTTCATATTGACAATAGCCGGTACTTACAATCCTGCTACAAGACTATGCATGGATTCACAAAATAATGTGATTATAGATCTTACTCCGCAAATGTTCCAAAGTATATTTAATATTCCTAATCCCAAGAACTTGGTGCAGCTAACTGAAGAACAGGCATTGGAGAAATATAGCAAGCATAAAGACTCCAATAAGTCTCACTTAAACAAAAAATGGTTAAACATAGAGAAGAAATCTTTAAGCAAGCTTGTAGATCATCCAAAGAGGGCAGATTTCAAGAAGGAGGTATCTGACTTAATATTAATGTTGTCCAGAGTGTTTGGGAAGAGGGATACCTTCCACTTCAAGGAATGGATGTTTCATTTCATTCAAGTAATCTTTCAGGGTGATTACTAGTTTGATTGGTCAATGATTGTTTATGATGCCATACATGATCAGCTCACAAGGGACAAACAGACTAAATCTTTCTTCATGACTTATTATGTGGTTTATGTAGTAGCAAGATTGGGCATTTTCCCAGGATTAAACAGAGTAGGTATAATAGGAGCCTTTGATGGGTAGAAGAAGGTATGGGAACATTATGATCAGTTATCTCTTCAAGTTGCTGAGACTCATTTCAGAAGAGTCAATGATGCATTTTTAGATGTGGTCATCAATCGGTTGAGTGGAGATGTAGGATACAGGTTGAGTCCGGAAGCTATGGCTTTTATTGTTGAATGGGGAAGTTGGTACATCCAATACCCCAAATTTACATACTTCAGGTTATTTGGTTTTGAAGTCCATCCACATTTACTTCCAAGATGCTGCAGTAATAGGGTGGTGTTAATGGAATTTGTATATCAAGCCATTGGAGTTAATCCTCGGTTCGGGATTAAGCACAAGACTGGATGTCATAAATTTCCCATGAAGTTGGGGGTAAATAGTTGTCAACACTTGAAGGGAGCAAAGGTAGTTTGTAATGAGTTGATACAATTGAAATTGGGATTGTATATAGCTTGTAATTATTTTGATCCAAGGAAGAAAATGTATGCCTTATTACCTTCAGTGTTCACTAGACACTTTAATTTGTTAGAGGACTTTTGGTGCGATCGGCAGGATGAATATGATTTGAGGAAGAAGAACTATGAAAGATTGTCGGTTGCACTCATGGGAGAGCTAGGTATTAAAGAAAACATTCTTGACACTTTGGTGGATGATGGAATTGTATTGGATCCATCATATGAGGCTTTGAACATTGGCACCAAGAATCTGGATCCGATTGATTGGGATGCTGAGGAGACTATTGATATCAAGAAGATAGGAAGGAAAGTATTGGATAGGAGTGTGCAATGGTTGGTACTAAGAACCCAGACTCCTCAAGAAATAGCTCCTAAGAAGGGTAAAGGGTACAAGAGGATTAAAAGGAAGACACCTCCCAAAGAGTCATTGAAATTCTTTCCTCTGGACATTGAAGAAATAGAACTCGAGGTGGTAGATGATGAAGAAGAAACACAAGAAGGAGATGTTCCAATTGGAGGATCTACTATTTCAACACCTATATTAGGTGAATCATCCGCTCAAGCTCCAGTTACAAGAAATAAAAGTAAAGAAATTCAAGAAGGAACCCTTCATAGCATGGCTGAAATTGTTAAGGGAAAGGGAGTGGAGGAAGAAGTTCTTGAGGTTGAGATGGATTTAGAAGAGACTCTATCTAAAAAGGATTTGCAAGAAAACATGCCTCTAGAGCAGAGTATTGAGCAGATTCTGACACAAGAAGAGCAATGGAAACTATTTGAAGATGCTACAAGAGATTCTGATGCAACGGCTATAGTAGAGAAGCAAAAGGAAATGGATGCTAAGGTGCAAGCTGATGCTCTACTCCACAAGCAGCAATTATAGGCAAAAAAATTGAAACAAGGGCAAAAACTAATGAAGTAGAGAAGCAAATGAGGCAACGAGAGCATGAGCTCAAGGTCAAAGCAGAAAATGACAAGTTAGAATTAATACAATATATCCATGATCTTGAGGAGGAGAAAGCATGAAACCGAAGGGAAAAGGAAATCTTGGTTTCTAGGTTGAAACTTGCAGAAGAAGCTCGGCAAAGAAAGGAAGGACTAGAAAAGATAAGAAAGGAAAAAGAGGCCGAAGAGCTGATTAGGAAACAATAGGAAGAAGAAGCCGAAGCTGCAAAACTTAAGGCTTTGGAGGCAGAAAGGTTAGAAAGGGAAAAGCTAGAAGCTCTAGAAAGAGAAAGAATGGAAAAGGAAAGAGTAGAGAGGAATCAGATGGAGGAAGAGAGGTTAAAGAAAGAAGAAGAAGATAAAAAAATACAAGAACAAAGAGATAGAGAGGAGGTTGAGAAGTTGGTGCAGATGCATGTGCTGCAGGAGCAACAAGAGAAAGCAAAGGTTGACTCTCAACCTGAGGTAAATATTCAGCCACCCTCTACAATTGTTGCTTCCTCTTCCATGATGATGACAGCTCCCAGTGCTCCTATATGGTTGAAGTTAGACCTACAGAAGAGAGCCAGAACACCTCCTCAGCCTCTTAATTGGGAGGACATGATGAAGGGGATAGAGAAAGAAAATCCTAAGAAGAAGGCTAAAATCTTACATTCTACCAGACTCACGGATGAAGGGGAGATAGCTGCTGAATGTGCCATGCCTATGACAGAAAAGGAGGTAGGGGATATGTAGCTAACAGACTATCAATTGAGTACGGTTAATTTGGGAAGACCCACTAGGAATCAACAAATGAATCTAATTGATGTAGTGCCTTCAACAAATAAATCAAGAATGATGAAGGACAAACAAAAGAAAGATGAGCTTAAAGCTTAATTGGATCAGTTACATTCATTCTTGAAGAGTGTCTCCTGTCCAAGGTCACAACAAGTTGCAGCCATTGAGACTCCTGTTTTGTTAATCAAAAAGGAGGTAGATGATTTGGTGCAAGTTAGAGGTAAGGCAGAGATGGTAGACAAATGGATAGACAAATTGAACTGAGAGGTAGGTGAGGTTTTAACAAAAGGATTTGAAGCCTACAAAGAAGCAGAAGGAGTAATAAAAGAGATGCATCAATACATTGAGGCATCAGAAAAAAAAGAAGAAGAGTATAAGGAGTATAGTGAAAAGTTAGAAAAGAAAAATACATTGCCTCTAACTACTCTTTTAGAACAACCTATACTTGAGGATGATAACAAAGACTTTGTGGAGAAGACCTTTCGCATACTCAAGTTTAGGACTGACTTTTTGAGCAAACACAAGGATGAGATTCAGGAAGGAGTTAATAATTTGACTGGGCAGTTGGAAGAGTTGGAAGCAGTCATGGCCATAATTGTAGATGTGAATGTAATGACAAAAGATGGCATGCATTTGAGTCAGGTTAAAGAGAAATGGAATGAAAGATTTCAAGAAATCATGCAGGAGAAGGATGATGGAGGAGACTTGGGAATAGATCGGCTTGTAGAAGTCAAAGAAGAGATAAAAGCTGCAGGGAGAGAATTGATAAAGGTGAAAAGTATGAAAGAGTTTGCTATAGTTGAGTTGGATCAGATCAAATTTGAAGATGACTGGATTGATGGGTCAGATATGGATACTTTACAACAAGTCTTCACCAGTTATGATGAGTTCATTGCGGATCCAACTTCACATGCATAAAAATCTTGCATGCATAATGTTGTCCTTCCTTGCATGTTGCATGCATACAACACTGATAGCTTTTTGAGCGCATGACTTCCTCTTCTATTTTTAGATCAAAATGAAAGTTTTAATGTAAAGACTCAAGATCAAATTGATCTGAGTTTCCAAGAAAGTTTAGTTCCTAAAAAGGTGGAATGCCTAAAATAGAAGTAGGGTTCAAACTTTTGTATATCTATAAATACCTGATGGGTATCATATTGTAAAGGTCGGCTAATTGAGAATAAGATTTGCTTACCTAATGCTAGGAGATAGAATTTTGTAGAGTTTTTGCAGAGATACGTTGTACTTGATCTTTTACAGTTAATAAAATTTACAGGTTAACGCAATATGGAGTTTGCATTGAGTTATTTTATTTGATAAGGCTAATAAGTTATAATCCATCCGAATGCCAGTGATTGTGCTGAAGCATGATAGTTTCTTATGTGATGAAATTCATTAGAAGAAACTAGATTTAAAGATTATCTTGTTAGATTGTCATTGAATTGAAGTTATTAAAGTCTGTTGATCTATGATTTTGACGATGAATGAATGTGTGTTGTTTGAAAAGTCCTTGAATTATTTGTGATATGTGATTGTGAAGTTAATTAAGCACCTAAAATGTATACAGTGGTATAGATTACGCTATAGATTGTGTCATATTATGGTTTTCTTGATCTAATTGGAAGAAACATTCATTATTGAAGATATATATCTGGATGATAAATAAAATTGATTCATACTTACTGGTTTTACCCTTTAATCTATCTTTTTCTTTTATTTAAAACACCATTGATTTACCAAAAATAGTTGGATAAGATGAGTCATCATTTGAATCTTTTACCAGCATGGGCCCCTTGAATATTATAGTTGTATGAACCAATTGAGTGACTCCAGACAGTTGAGAACCAACTACCAGGACCTTGGGAGCTAGGCCGCTACATGTTGACTTTCATTTTCAAGAGAAATAGAGTAGAAATATTTTGTTTTAATGTTGTTCGTGTCATTTTAACCATCAACAAAAGTTGGCGCTAGAAGGAGGGCCTGAAAGGACAAGCTGGCTCATGGAATATCTTTTTCACCGGAGGGATATGATCGGGTTCTCAGATCCTCTGCTAATCAAACTATTTGAATAACTTCAAACCTCGGTTAGACCAAGACCTCATGCTCATAGGGTAGAGATATCTACGTTACCACCACTGCTTACTCCACCGGGATTTCCTCCAAATCCATCCACACCACCACCAAATAGGCCTCTATCACTACCAGTTCAGTCTGCATCACCACCACCTATTCAATCAATCCCACCAATGGCTTACTTTGTGAATAATCCCTCCCCGTTAGGGACTATTCCTAGCAGATTCCATGATTTACCAAAGAACCCAGAGAAGTTCTGCCCGAAATACATGCATGGAGAATCAAGAAGTGCAGAGAAACATATACAAGCATTGAAAGTTGCCTGCACACGAGCTCAGGTTGCTCATCAAGATGTGGTATGTAGACTATTTCCCTATTGTCTAGGAGATATGGCATATAATTGGTATCTAAATCTACTCCAAGGATCTATTATGGGTTGGATAGATTTAGAAAATGCTTTTATTAATCAGTTTAGGGTTTATGTAGACCCTACCATATTATATCACCAATTTTCCACCATAAGGAAGGAAAATCATGAACCCCTTCCCTTGTTCAACACTAGGTTCCAAAGGATGTATTGTAGGCTACAAGAGCCTTATTTAGTGCCAGAGGGTGTGGCCATTTAGGCGTATCTGAGAGTTGTTGATCCTTTGATTGGCCTATTTTTGAAAAGAACTTATCAACCTGATTAGATAGACTCTCTGTCTAAAATTTACCATTTGGCTATCAAATTGCAACAGCAGATAAATCTACAACCACCAGGTTTAGGAGCAGCCCTTCCTCCTATGAATTATCAGATGCCTAATCCGGCATTATATAACACTATCCCAAGGATGTCTTATTCCCATTATGGACCTGTATCTGAGTTGCAAACTCCACCAATGGTGCCCTTCTTTGGGAATAGCATGCATGATTCCTCACATCAACCACAACATCAACCTCAAAATCAATCACAACAAGGGGGAGGATCAACCCATGTCCATTCCCCAGCCATAGTTCAAAATGTGCAGAATGATCAAACTGTTCAACTTACAAGTGAAGTAGAGACTCTCAAAAAGACTCTCTCTCAGATGTCAAATGACATGGCACAGCTCAGGCAAAACCCTCCCAATAATCAAAACCAGAATTACAATAATCAAGGAGGTTATAACTATCAGGGAAATTATTCTAATCAGAACCAAAATCAAAACACCAATAGGAACTTCCAGAGTCAGAACTCCTCAAACCAAAATGATCAAAATTAGAACAGAGGATATAATCCAAGATTTAACAACAACAACAATAATAGGCAGTGGAACACTAGACCTAACAATGGAGGAGTTCCCCATAATTATCAAGCAGGTGAAGAGAGATCAAATACTGCTAATGTTGCTGATTTGAATTTTATGACAAATTGGTGTAGGTTGCATGATACAGCAGCCCATTATGAGGTCAATTGCCCATAAATGGAGAAGATGGTGAAAATTGCACAGGTTGATGCCCATCCTCAAGCAAGAAATTCCAATCAAGGCAATGGGCCAGTCAACACTGCCATGACTTATGAAACCATTGAAGAAAAGTATCAATTTCCTATGCAAGTGGATAATGAGCTAGAGGAAGATGTCTATGATGCTCAAGCTTTTCAATCTAAGGGTGGTCATTTTTCAAGGAACCAGAACAAAGGGCCATTCACTACATCTGCACCCCCTAACAACATGGTTCCACCAAATCAGAATGCAGATAACAATCCACCACCACCAAAGGGACCTTTTGATTCTCAAAATAGAGGTAATCAACCTTCTTTTCCTAAGTACCAATTTAGGAATGATTCAGAGTTTGATTTTGTTGCAAAATTGCAAAGGCAAAAGACATCATTGTCTTTATTTGATATCATGAAGTGGTGCCCAGCTGAACAAGAGGTGGTATTAAAGTCTTTGGAAGAAGCAAATTGCCTAAAAGGGAAAGGTAAAGTGACTCCCCCAAAGGAGACCAATGTAGCAATGTATAAAGGTAAGACTAGTACCCAACCTTTCTTGTTAAGTTTGAGAATTTTTGGAAAGAACCTACATAATTGTTTATTAGATTCCGGGGCATCAGGAAATGTTATGCCTTTTTCGATCTGTAAAAAGTTAGGATTGAGTCTTATTCCAACCAATAAAAAGGTGATTCAATTGGATAAAATTGAAGTCAATGTTGTAGGTGAGTTGAAGAACATGCATGTCCAAGTTGGATTAGATCCAAGGATCCAAACTTATATAGATATTCAAATAGCTAATATCCTAGAAACATATGGTATGCTTTTAAGTAGAGAGCTAATGAAGAGCATAGGAGGGTATCTGTCTTTGGATTTCTCGCACATGTGGTTACCATGGAAAGGATTTGCCACTCAGATAAGAATTGAAAGTGAACCTGGGCTCAAACACATGATTACAGAGTATGATACTCCAAATGAAGTAGCATTCTTTAAGACTGAGATAGGTGTTTACAAGCAAGAGGAAGTCCTTACTTTCTCTGTAGTTAGTCTTGAGGATACATTATCCTTAGACCACAGTGACTTAATGATTCACATCAACCAGCAAGTTCTAATAAGGAAATTGCAACAAGATAGGTTGGTTTTAAGAACAAAAACTTATTTGAGTAATTTATTGCTTCCTAATTGGTGTAGAATACACTATCATAACCATTTGGAGTTGACATGTCAGTCATGCATAGATATTCTAAGGCATGTAGATCTACCCAAGCAAGAATCTCAAGAAGTAACTGAGACTCCCAACAATGAGTTCTCCTTCCAAGCTAAGGATGCAACTATTCTTACATGGGTCAGTCTTTCTCTAGAGGAAGTTTCTTTACCAGTAGAGCAGACTCAGGTCTTAGGGTTTTCAGATCATGAAGAGGTAGGAGTATCTCAGTTTCATTTCAATACCCCTACCCCGGATGCTTTGCCAATGCCAAAAGAGTTAATGGAAGATGATTTAGATGCTGACTCAGCCCAAGAAATCACTCAGGAGGTAGTTGTTGAACAAATTGAGGACCTAGGAAAATTGTTAACTGAGCTTCTTCTCAACACAAATTCTAACAAACAGCAAAATTTTGAGCCGCCACACGTCTCAGGTCAGTCCTTCCCTATTGCTTCTAAAAAGAAAGAGCTCCCAGCTAAAGACCAATTATGGACTCTTAAATTTGATGGTTCTAAGTCTAAAGAAGGAAGTGGAGCAGGAATTGAACTAACTAACCCGAAAGGGAAAACTTATTTTGCTTCTTATAGATTGGAGTTTGGTTGCACTAACAATGTGGCTAAATATGAGGCACTGGTAAGAGGGCTGATGTTTGCTCATAAGAATTAGGTAACTGCTCTTACAATGATGGGAGACTCTAAGGTAATTGTGAAACAGATACATAGCCAATACACTTGCCATAATAAAAGATTGGCTGCTTATAGGAATAGGGTCTGGAATTTAATAGAAGATTTTGATGCCTTTGGGATTACTCTTATTCCAAGGGAAGCAAATAAAATAGCAGATGCTCTTGCTGTTGCAGCCAGTACATTAGAGCCTATGCAAAATTCAGATCTAAAGATGTTTTCTATGGAGTTGATTTCAGTCCTTGCAATTCCTGACAATGTTAGACACTTCTAGGTGTTTAATGATGATCAACATATTTTGGCCTTTTTGGAGAGTTCTAATGTATTTCAAGGACAAATAATTGATGACTTTGACAAGGATCAAGGAGACTAGAATCTAGAAAGTGACAATACAAAAAGTGACAATCCAGGAGGGATAATGGATTTAAAGAGCAATAACATCCTAAAAGGGATGATAGCATTGGAAAGGATATTTGATTTAGATCCACGAGCTTCTCAGAGAATGCCTATAAAGAGTGAGGGAGGAAAGTATGAATCTGTTAATTTGGCTCACTCAGGGGCAAAAAAGAATGTTCTTATAGGGAAAACTTGTCCTCAAGAAATAAAGGATGAGATAATAGAGGTCTTGAAGTAGAATATTGAAGCAATAGCTTGGAGCTATAATGACTTGAAAACTTTTGATACATCTCTGATCACACATACAATTCCTCTCAAGCCAGAAGCCAAGCCGTTTCACTAGAAGCAATGCCCGGTCAATGCATTAATTGAGCCTTTGATTCAGAAAGAAGTGCAGAAAATTTTGGCTGCAAGAATAATCTTTCCAGTTAGACACTCTACTTGGGTGGCTAATCTAGTTCCTGTAAGGAAAAAGAATGGTGAAATAAGGTTATGTGTAGACTTCAGAAATTTAAACAAAGCTTCTGAGAAGGACAACTATCCATTACCTTCCCTTGATGAAGTATTGCAAAAGGTTAATGGATCTCAGATGATGTCTTTCTTGGATGGGTATTCAGGATACAATCAGGTCCTTGTTAATCATGAAGATAGGATGAAGACGACTTTCACTACAAAGTGGGGCACATTTGCCTACAAGAGGATGCCATTTGGTCTAATCAATGCTGGTGCTACTTTTCAGAGGGAAATGGATGTAGATTTTAAAGACTTGATAGGAAGGTGTATAATCATCTATGTTGATGATCTAACCATCTTCTCTAAGGGTAGAGAAGATCATGTTTCTGATTTAGAGAAAGTACTAAAGAAATGTATCAGTTATGGTGTCTCTCTTAACCCAAAGAAATGTGTATTTGGAGTTTCTGAAGGGAAGCTTTTAGGTCACATTATATCAGAGGAGGGAATTTCCATAGATCCTAATTGAGTAGAAGCCATTTTGAAGTTGACAAGGCCAGGAAGTAAGAAGGAGATGAGATCTTTCTTTGGAAGGATTAATTTTGTCAAGAAGTTTATAACAGGGTTTGCAGAGATTGTCAAACCACTTAACGAAATGATGAAGAAGGATGCAAAAATTGAATGGAGAGAAGAGGCCAAGTCTAATTTCATGAAGATTAAACAATCTATATCTGAGGCACCTATTTTAATAAGTCCAGATTATTTGAAACCCTTCTATCTTTATTCTTTTGCTTCAGAGCATTCATGTGCAGTAGTTTTAACACAAAGAAGAGAAGAAAACGAGGAGAGACCTATTGCTTTTATCAGCTCTTCATTTAAGAATGTAGAAATAAGGTATTCATCAATAGAAAAGCAAGCTTTTGCATTGGTTAGAGTAGTGAAGAAGTTTAGGCATTACATAATCAGAAGTCAGGTTATGGCTATAGTCCCAAATCCAGCTGTAAAGTCCCTCTTAATGCAAAGTGAATTAGGGGAAAGAAGAGGGAAATGGATGGCCATATTACAAGAATTTGATTTGGAGATTCATCCAATGAAGCTTGTAAGAGGTCAAGGTTTGTCAAAGGAAATGGCTGAAGTGGACATAAGTATAACTTGCCAACAGTACACTGTTCAATCATTCACAAAAGATCCCTGGTATACAGATTTAGTTTTTTTCCTCCTCAATAACAGGTGTCCAGAAGGGATGAAGGCTACTCAAAGAAGAGTACTGAGGATGAAAAGTGCTCATTATATGCTTAAAAGAGGATCAATCTATAGGAAGAATTTCCAAGGAATCTACCTGCGTTGTCTGGATCAGCAAGAAGCTAAACATGCTATAAATGAATTTCATGGTAGGCATGGAACAAGACATGGATCTGCTGATGCTTTGGCTCATCATATTTTAAGGTTAGGTTACTATTGGCCTTATGTGTTTAGAGATGCACATCAACATTGCAGGACTTGTCATATATGCCAAATTTTTGCATCTAGAGAAAGGAATCCTGCAATGCCCCTACAACCGGTATATGAGGTAAGGCCATTTGCCCAATGGGCACTTGATTTTGTAGATGTGATTAATCCAAATTCTTCTGCAAGGCATAAATTCATCTTGATTGCAATGGATTATTGCATACATTGGATGGAGGCCCTACCTTGCAAGAATAGTATCACAGAGGTGGTCATCAAGTTTCTGATAGAAAACATCACAACCAGGTTTGGAGTTCCATTTGCTCTGGTATGCGTTAATGACCCTGCTTTTTCTTCTGCTGAGTTTATTTCATGGGCCTATGAGCATAAGATTGTGTTAAAATATTCTTCCAATTATTACCCTCAGGGGAATGGAGTGGCTGAGTCCACAAATAAGAATTTATTGGAAGTAATAAAAAATTTGTTAGAAAGTAACCCTAGGGACTGGCATACCCAGCTGATATTTTCCTTATCGGCAGATCAAACCAGAATCAAAGCATCCCTAGGGAATTCACCTTTTAAGTTAGTTTATGGCCAAGATCCAATCTTTCCCATTCATTTTCAAATACCTATTCTGAAGTTCATGCAGGAGTTTTACAATAAGGATGATAGGATTGAGGTTAGACTGCTTAACTTATTAAATATGGAAGAACAAAGGGATGCTGCTTTGCAACAATTCTCTAAACATCAGGTTGTTGTCAAGCGTTGGTTTGACAAGAGAGCCAAAGTAAAAGCTTTTAGAATATCAGATCTGGTGTTATTATGGGATAAGGCTAAAGAAAAAAAGGGATATCACCAAAAGTTTGATAGACTTTGGTTAGGTCCCTATCAAATAGCTGAAATCTTAGGTGAGAATGCCTTTCATTTGAGTACCTTAACAGGAGAGTTTGTTCCATTACCTATTAATGGTCAGTTTCTCAAGCACTATTTTGGTGCATAGAAAGGTTTGATATTTTGAGAGGAAAATGTATTCTACTGTATCATATGTAATTAATTTTTTGGTTTTGGGTTTTATTTTTGTTTTTGACTTTTAGTTAAGTTAGGTTTTTGATTTGTTTTATTAGGTAGGTTTTTATTTTTTGTTTTTTGTTTTGTTTTTCTTTGTTTTCTTTGCTTTGTTTTGGTTGTTTAGTTTTTGTTTCATTGGGGATCTTTATTTTGTTTATCTCAGAACTTGGGGTTGTTATTCAAAGTATGCTCTTGGTACTAGGAGGGAAATTGGTTTAGGTATTTTCATTATCATTATTGGAAACAAGGTTGTTCTAAAAATTATGTCTTATGATCATTCTAGTTTGGGTTGGAGAAGCTATTTAAAGGTAAGAAGATATATTGTGAACATCCTTTGCGTTGTTATCAAAAGAAATTTGTCACCAAATTAGATAAAACATTTGCATGAGTAAATGCCTATTTATTTTAGAATGACTCTATCTTTGATTCAAGTGAAAATATGATTCCAAGACTATCATGAAATCCATTGTAGTACTCAACCCACATTTTAGATTCATTGAATCTGAGTATTGAGAGATGCATAAAAGAGTTTCCATACATATATAAAAAGAAAAAAGAAAGAAAGAAAGAAAAAGCAAGCTCAATATCAAGTGGGTAATCAAGTATCTCTATCGGGGCTATGGACGCTTGGCTGGCAGTAGAGAAATGCTTTGTGAGAACTAGAGGCATCTCCGTCGGGGCTATGGACGCCTGTCTAGCAGTAGAGCAATACCCAGGATTTTATTGCACGATAGTTAAAGGATTCAATTCAGGTAGCTTGAATTTTAGGTAGAGTGGTTCAAAGAATAGAGAAAGTATCTATGAAGAATGATGCACAATATAAGCACACACTCAGATTCAAAGATAACTCATGGGCACATACATCTGAGATTCTAGCTCAAACTTATCCTACAAATATCAGATTTTATTCAAATTAAAGTGTTTATAAGTCAATTGTTTTTAGGTAGCTGAAATTTTCTTTGGGTATCTTGAAAATAGGTAAACCATTTTCCCAGCCGAGTCGCCATTTGTTATGCCCTGCATAACCACCCCATCTTTTGCCTTGGTCAAAATGGGTCCCCCTTTTTGTGTTCTTTATCTTTTATTTTATTTTTTGAGTTTGTCGAAATCGGAACCAGAATTGAATCGGGTTCTGAAAGTTCTTTTGAGGCTTGTTTTTGGTTCTATCCCGACAGTCTTTTCTTTGCCTTCATTTTTGGTCTTTAGCAGAAGCGGAGCCGGAGTGGGTATTAGCATGGTTGTTATCAAAATTTGCAAAATCACAATTTATTTCGATCCCGCCTTCGCTATTTTTATTTTTGCTTAGTCTCGGTCTTTGTGTTTTGTTTTATTAGGTCGGTCTTTTAATTTACTTTTTGTATTTACTTTTCTTTTGTTTTTAGTTGGCGGACCCGGAACCGGAATGGGAATGGGCTTTGGAAATTTTATAAATTTGAGATTCCGTTTCCATTTTAGTTCCGCCCCCGCCACTTTTTGTCGTTGAATTTTTGACTGAAATTGCACTGCAGACGAGTGTTCGTTCTCTTACAGTTCCAACTCTGCCTTTACTTCACTTTAATGCATTAATGGTGGTTTCTGATGTAGGTAGAAATTCACATATTTACCTTTATTAAGGGTTAAACCGATCATTATTGTTCTTCTTAAAGATCTAAGAGCAAGAAAGAGCAGTAGCAAAGTTTGTTTGAGCAAATTGATCGAGATAGAGAAGGGATATTGTGTGCGAATCAATTCAGAAAGTTAGTTCGGGTTTGTTTGCATTTGAGGTAGGTTTCTTATCTTTGTTGTTCTTTGTTGATTTACGGTTGTGATTGTTGTGTTTTGCTTTATATTTGCTCGTGTGTTCAATCATTTTTTTTTAAGGAAAATTTATGATTATTGATATGATTGAATGAGCAGGTTCTTGTTTGGTCTTGTTTCTCTTGCTTTAAATCTTTGTTTTCTTGTATTGTCGTGTCGTTTATTTCTATTTTAGGGCACGGTCATTTTCATGCTTTAGTCATGATTGCGTCGTGCTGATTTGGATTTATAGTGAGTTGATTTAAGTTTAGGTTTTTAAATGGTGGTTAGTTAGATTAGAAATCTATAGTGTGATGGATTAATGATTTGCAGTGAGTTAGGGTAGATTAGATTTATTGTTTAAATAGGGTTTTGTCATATGTTTTGGGTCTGGTAGAATGGCAAGGTTTAAACCCGTGCCCTAGTTTTTTTTATTGGGTTTGTTAGATTAGGGTCTCATATCGCTTGATGATCACGGTTAAATAAGATTTAAATAATGGCCCTAAAATGCAATTGTTCCCCACGGTCATATGAGTGTAGAGTTTTAAAGCTCCTTTTCCATTTTATAGTGACCTAGGTTTTACTCATGAAGTTGTGTTGAAAATGAATAAAGTATTTGATGATGTCATGATTAACATAGCCAGAGGCGGGATTGGAATTCATTATGGACCTAAGAGTTTTGGTTTTTACAAAAGTCATCGATTCTATTTCTATCCCGTTTCCAACTCCGAGTTCTAAAAGGTTTCCTTAAAAGTAATGATAACCTAGATGGAGGCAGAGGCGGAGTTGAAACCGGATATGAAAATTGGAAAATTGGAAGAAAATCAAATCTTTTTTATTCCGATCCCGGTTCTGACCACTATCCCGGTTCCAACCTCGAGCTTGTTTGTTATTAAGTGAAGTATCTTTATTAGTTTTTGCTCCGAGTCTGGTAGTGTTGTAAAAGAGATTGTTTTGAGTTTTTGTCAGGTTCTGACTCCGATGTATGTGTAACAGGTATGTTTTAAAAGAATGTTTTATGATGATATCTAAAGATCTAATTAGAGGTTTGCCTGCAGGAAAATTGAAAGATGTCAGGAACGTCAGCAGAGGTTGCTTGAAGGAATCAACCAGCTGGAACATCAAAGACAACACCAAAAATAAAGAAAGTGAAACCAGAACAGCTGCCTTATACATTGAGGTATGATCATAGGAATCCGGTGGTGAAAGTGAGCAAGGTGGAATCAGACTGGTCAGATATCATAGATACCAATTTGGGCCAGTACAGCTTTGAAGAATTACATGAAGAGACCTTTGCAAAACGAGAAAACTTGACAGGGAGAACACAAAGGATTGTTGAATCTGGTCTTACACATATCACTATGTTTCCTTTATCAGTTCAGTGTCTGGAGTTGATATTGATAGTAGCCAGTACTTACAATCCTACTACAAGACTATGCATGGATTCACAAAATAATGTGATTATAGATCTTACTCCGCAAATGTTCCAAAGTATATTTAATGTTCCTGATCCCAAGAACTTGGTGCAACTAACTGAAGCAGAGGCATTGGAGAAATATAGCAAGCATAAAGACTCCAATAAGTCTCACTTAAACAAAAAATGGTTAAACATAGAGAAGAAATCTATAAGCAAGCTTGCAGATCAGCAAAAGAGGGAAAATTTCAAGAGGGAGGTATCCAACTTAACATTAATGATGTCCAAAGTGTTTGGGAAGAGGGATACCTTCCACTTCAAGGAATGGATGTTTCATTTCATTCAAGTAATCTTTAAGGGTGATTACCAGTTTGATTGGTCAATGATTGTTTCTGATGCCATACATGATCAGCTCACAAGGGTTAGACAACCTAAATCTTTCTTCATGACTTCTTAGGTAGTTTATGCAGAAACAAGATTGGGGATTTTCCCAAGATTAAACAGAGTAGGTATAATAGGAGCCTTGGATGGGCAGAAGAAGGTATGGGAACATTATGATCAGTTATCTCTTCAAGTTGCTGAGACTCATTTCAGAAGAGTCAATGATGCATTTTTAGATCTGGTCATCAATCGATTGAGTGGAGATGCAGGATACAGGCTGAGTCCGAAAGCTATGGCTTTTATTGTTGAATGGGGAATTTGGTACATCCAATACCCCAAATTTACATACTTCAGGTTATTTGATTTTGAAGGCCATCCATATTTACTTCCAAGATGTTGCAGTAATAGGGTGGTGTTAATGGAATTTGTATATCAAGCCATTGGAGGTAATGCTCGGTTTGGGATTAAGCACAAGACTAGATGTCATAAATTTCCCATGAAGTTGGGGGAATATAGTTGTCAACACTTGAAGGGAGCAAAGGTAGTTTGTAATGAGTTGATACAATTGAAATTGGGATTGTATACAGCTCGTAAGTATTTCGATCCAAGGAAGAAAATGTATGCCTTATTACCTTCAGTGTTCACTAGACACTTTAATTTGTTAGAGGACTTTTGGTGCGATCGGTAGGATGAATATGATTTGAGGAAGAAGAACTATGAAAGATTGTTGGTTACATTCATGGGAGAGCTAGGTATTAAAGAAAACATTCCTGACACTTTGGTGGATGATGGAATTGTATTGGATCCATCATATGAAGTGTTGAACATTGGCACCAAGAATCTGGATCTGATTGATTGGGATGCTGAGCAGACTATTGATATCAAGAAGATAGGAAGGAAAGTATTGGATAGGAGCGTGCAATGGTTGGTACTAAGAACCCAGACTCCTCAAGAAACAACTCCTAAGAAGGGTAAAGGGTACAAGAGGATTAAAAGGAAGACACCTCCCAAAGAGTCGTTGGAATTCTTTCCTCCAGACATTGAAGAAATAGAACTTGAGGTGGTAGATGATGAAGAAGAAACACAAGAAGGAGATGTTCCAATTGGAGGATCTACTGTTTCAACACCTATATTAGGTGAATCATCCAATCAAGCTCCAGTTACAAGAAAGAAAAGTAAAGAAATTCAAGAAGGAACCCTTCATAGCATGGCTGAAATTGTTAAGGGAAAGGGAGTGGAGGAAGAAGTTCTTGAGGTTGAGACGGATTCAGAAGAGACTCTATTTGAAAAGGATTTGCAAGAAAACATGCCTCTAGAGCAGAGTATTGAGCAGATTCTGACACAAGAAGAGCAATGGAAACTATTTGAAGATGCTACAAGAGATTCTGATGCAAGGGCTGCAGCGGAGAAGCAAAAGGAAATGGATGCTAAGGTGCAAGTTGATGCTCTACTTCACTAGCAGCAATTAAAGGCGAAACAAATTGAAACAAGGGCAGCAACTGATGAAGTAGAGAAGCAAATGAGGCAACGAGAGCATGAGCTCAAGGTCAAAGCAGAAAATGACAAGTTAGAATTAATACAAAAGATCCATGATTTTGAGGAGGAGAATGCAAGAAACTGAATGGAAAAGGAAATCCTGGTTGCTAGGTTGAAACTTGTAGAAGAAGCTCGGAAAAAAGAGGAAGGAGCAGAAAAGATAAGAAAGGAAAAAGAGGCTGAAGAGTTGATTAGGAAACAACAGGAAGAAGAAGCCGAAGCTGCGAAACTTAAGGATTTGGAGGCAGAAAGGTTAGAAAGGGAAAAGCTAGAAGCTCTAGAACGAAAAAGAATGGAAAAGGAAAGAGTAGAGAGGAATCGGATGGAGGAAGAGAGGTTAAAGAAAGAAGAAGAAGATAAAAAAATACAAGAACAAAGAGATAGAGAAGAGGTTGAGAAGTTGGTGCAGATGCATGTGCTGCAGGAGCAACAAGAGAAAGCAAAGGTTGACTCTCAACCTGAGGTAAATATTCAGCCACCCTCTACAATTGTTGCTTCCTCTTCCATGATGACGACTGCTCCCAGTGCTCCTGTATGGTTGAAGTTAGACTTGCAGAAGAGAGCCAGAACACCTCCTCAACCTCTTAATTGGGAGGACATGATGAAGGGGATAGAGCAAGAAAATCCTAAGAAGAAGGCTAAAATCTTACATTCTACCAGACTCATGAATAAAGGGGAGATAGTGCTGAATGTGCCATGCCTGTGACAGAAAAGGAGGTAGGGGATATGCAGCTAACAGACTATCAATTGAGTATGGTTAATTTGGGAAGACCCACTAGGAATCAACAAATGAATCTAATTGATGTAGTGGCTTCAACAACTAAATCAAGAATGATGAACGAAAAAGAAAAGAAAGATGAGCTTAAAGCTCAATTGGATCAGTTACATTCATTCTTGAAGAGTGTCTCCTGTCCAAGGTCACAACAAGTTGCAGCCATTGAGACTCCTGTTTTGTTAAGCAAAAAGGAGGTAGATGATTTGGTGCAAGTTAGAGGTAAGGCCAAGATGGTAGACAAATGGATAGACAAATTGAACCGAGAGGTAGGTGAGGTTTTAACAAAAGGATTTGAAGCCTACAAAGAAGCAGAAGGAGTAATAAAAGAGATGCATCAATACATTGAGGCATTAGAAAAACAAGAAGAAGAGTATAAGGAGTATAGTGAAAAGTTAGAAAAGATAAATACATTGCCTCTAACTACTCTTTTAGAACAATCTATACTTGAGGATGATAACAAAGACTTTGTGGAGAAGACCTTTCGCATACTCAAGTTTAGGACCGACTTTTTGAGCAAACACAAGGATGAGATTCAGGAAGGACTCAATAATTTGACTGGGCAGTTGGAAGAGTTGGAAGCATTCATGGCCATAATTGTATATGTAAATGTAATGACAAAAGATGGCATGCATTTGAGTCAGGTTAAAGAGAAATGGAATGAAAGATTTCGAGGACTCATGCAGAAGAAGGATGATGGAGGAGACTTGGCAATAGATCGGCTTGTAGAAGTCAAAGAAGAGATAAAAGTTGTAGGGAGAGAATTGATAAAGGTGAAAAGTATGAAAGAGTTTGCTGAAGTTGAGTTGGATTGGATCAAATTTGAAGATGACTAGATTGATGGGCCAAATATGGATACTTTACAACAAGTCTTCACCAGTTATGATGAGTTCATTGCGGATCCAACTTCACATGCATAAAAATATTTCATGCATAATGTTGTCCTTCCTTGCATGTTGCATGCATACAACACTGATAGCTTTTTGAGCGCATGACTTCATCTTCTCTTCTATCTTCTATTTTTAGATCAAACTGAAAGTTTTAATGTAAAGACTCAAGATCAAATTGATCTGAGTTTCTAAGCAAGTTTAGTTACTAAAAAGGTGGAATGCCTAAAATAGAAGTAGGGTTCGAACTTTTGTATATCTATAAATACCTGATGGGTATCATATTGTAAAGGTCGGCTAATTGAGAACTAGATTGGCTTACCTAATGCTAGAAGATAGAATTTTGTAGAGTTTTTGTAGAGATACATTGTACTTGATCTTTTAAAGTTAATAGAATTTAGAGGTTAACGCAATATGTAGTTTGCTTTGAGTTATTTTATTTGATAAGGCTGATAAGTTATAATCCATCTGAATGCCAGTGATTGTGCTGAAGCATGATAGTTTCTTATGTGATGAAAGTCATTAGAAGAAACCAGATTTAAAGATTATCTTGTTAGATTGTCATTGAATTGAAGTTATTAAAGTCTGTTGATCTATGATCTTGATGATGAATGAATGTGTGTTGTTTGAAAAGTCCTTGAATTATTTGTGATATGTGATTGTGAAGTTAATTAAGCACCTAGAATGTATACAGTGGTATAGATTACGATATAGATTGTGTCATATTATGGTTTTCTTGATCTGATTGGAAGAAACGTTCATTATTGAAGATATATGTCTGGATGATAGATAAAATTGATTCATACTTACTGGTTTTACCCTTTAATCTATCTTTTTCTTTTATTTAAAACACCATTGATTTACCAAAAATAGTTGGATAAGATGAGTCATCATTTGAATCTTTTACCAGCACAGGCCCGTTGAATATTATAGTTGCATGAACCAATTGAGTGACACCAGACAGTTGAGAACCAACTACCAGGACCTTGGGAGTTAGGCCGCTACATGTTGTCTTTCTTTTTCAGGAGAAATAGAGTAGAAATATTTTGTTTTAATGTTGTTTGTGTCATTTTAACCATCAACAAGACTTACATCCGCTAGTGAAAATCATAGAAAAACCCAATAGGGTTTGGGCATGTGAATTAAATTTTTAATTCTTTTATCTTTGACGATTTGTTATTTAACGAGAAAGGGTGACATGACTTATAGGAATTTAGGACATGGATGAATTATGAAACAAGCAAAATATCACCATGAATCTTTATTTTTTCTATGCTCCCTTTGTGGGTAGAAACTGAAGAGAAAATGTCCAAGGAAATGGCCCTAGAAAGGTTCACGTACCCACAAAATAGTTTCCATCCAACAATAGATTAGAAAATAAAACTACATATTATACGCCTTGATCCCATGCTGAAATGGTATATGTAGGCAGTCTAGGGATAGAGTTGTCCCTAGTACGCAGGTGCTCGGGATGGGGATTTAGGATTGGTTAGGAGTGTTTTCCTTGTTGGTCTTGCTAAGATACCTTGAGTTAAAGAAAAATAAATATTAAAATTGAAGTTCGCAATTACTTGTTATACTTAGAAGGAATCCCAGATGGATTTTCTTGATTCCCTGAGGCTTTAGGCCAAATTATGAGGTGAGACTCAAGCTTTTATTATTATCTCACATAATCCTAAGGACGTTGACCTCGGTGCACTCCTAGTAGGGGAGTGTAGTCTTTAGAGAGTGACTCAGGACCCAGATGGTCCTTATGAGTCTAAGTCTTTGGCTAGAGCATTTTCTAACCCATGTGGTTAGATTTCTACCTTATTTGGATAGATAAATATTGGTCTCGTATGGACATTAACCTAATATGAATGTTTAGATGTCTATCTTAGATGGATAGATGAGTCTTAGTCCCATATGGACATTAACCTAACCTGTATGGTAAGATGCATATCCCAGATGGATAGATTCCTATCCTGTATGGATAGATTCCTATCCTGTATGGATAGATGCCTATCCTGTACGGATAGAAGTTCCTAAGTATACAACTAATTGAGCAAGGCATTAAGAGATTTACTTTGTTAAAAAAAATATAGTGAGTTTTTGGATTAAGGAAGTGTGGGTATCTTACAATCAAGACATACACAGTGAGTATCCAAATTATTTTTATGTTTCTTGTACATAACATGCTAATTATTTGATTAGAAATAGTTAAGATACAATGCTCAGCAATCTAATTAGAACAACAACATTGAAAACAAGAAAATGATTTTGTTAGCTTCTAGATTAATACAATAGTCTACAGGAGCAACCTAAACATACAGCCTGCATAAATAACATAACCCTACCAAAAAGAAATAATATTTTTAAGGAAAATAACCCTACCAAAAAGATAGAATCTTTTTAAGGAACATAACTCTACCAAGGTAAGCATCTTAACCAGATCGATGGCTAGATTTTGATAGTAGTGAGATCCAAACCTACCAGCAACATACCTAGTTTCAGATCGATAGCCATAAGCATTAGTAGCTTACCTTGAACCAGTACCAATAGTGGCATAACCATCTTAATAAGTTCATGGTACCATAGACATAGACATAGGCAACATAAGTCGATCCAGTTGAACTAGTTGATTTTGTTGTTTAAGTTGTGGATCCATATCCAGTACCATCGGTGGTAGTAGACCCTACAATAGATCGAGTTACCCTTTCAAATTCTATGGGAAGCTTATGTTGAACTAGTTGGATATCTAGAACCACCGGTATAAGCATAAGCATAAGAAGATCTAGTAAAATAAGCAAATGTTGAGTATGGAATAATTAAGACGACCTAGTAGCAACATTTGAACCAGAGCTACTTGGACCAGTCAAATATGTTGACCCAGTTGGTTCAGCACCATTAGGTGGGTGTTTACCCATCAAAATATTACCTAGAAGCATACCTAGCAACAACATAAGCAACAAAGGCATAGGTTGTTTTATTGGAATTGATCTAGTTTAGGCTATACATGGACACTAAAAGTTCATATATTAGTCTACACCCTAACAAATAGTTTCAACTGGATTCAAACCAGTTGGTTACATCTCTTGGAAAATTCATTTCTTGGCATGAGCCTGATTAATAATTATCAATAAAGATTACAATTTTGAGACCCAAATATTTCCTTAAAAATTATAGAACATCCTTATCAACATGTTGTAGTGAGTGATGTCTCATATAGTTTGTTGATTGATTACATACAATTTTGATATTGAATTTAAGTCTCAAAATTTTGAATATATTTTGATTCAACACTGTGTATATAATTTTTCTATTGGTGCAACACTGTAAGTAACAAGAATTTTGCTGACTTGCAAGATGAGTTGCAAATAAACATGATCTTTCCAATGCAATGAATGTTGCAGAAATAACTGACAAGCTTGGTTTGCACTTCTTGTGTCATCACCATTGATAAGCATTTGATATGCCTTGCATTTACCATCTATACTAGGATATTTATACAATAGTCATATTAATTTTGTATTTACATGATTTTTTATTTCAATCTGGGATGAATGCTTCTTTTCTTTTCTCCATGTGCTGTAGGGAAGTGTTTACACTCTATTTATTTTTTAAGATAGTTTGTGATAGGATTATCTGATCTCAAGATGAAAATGAATTATTTAAATCTCATGACTAAGCTTATGGTCTTGTTAATTCAATTTTAACGCCTTTGCTTCCCTTTCCAATCCATTTTGGCTGTAGAACTGTTGTCTTGTGTCTTCTTGAAGTGTTTGATGGTATAGCCAATGTTTGGTGTTCTAATTGTCTTATTAGGTACATTCAGAGCACTTGTACTACTTCTGGTGAAGGCCTGTTCAAAGGCTAGCATTGGTTGTCCAACAATATTGTAAATATGGCTAGTAGTACATAGTGTTGTAAGATTCATTAAAATGTTTAACATTTGACATGTTTTGTAACTTATATTTTATTTGTATTTTTTGGTGCAGGCTTAATTTAATGAGAATATTAGGAAGATCATATAGATTTTAGAATTTTGGTGAAGGTTTTTTTGAAGGCTTGGATTGGTTGTATAACAACATTGCAAAAAATTTCAAATATTGCAAGTATTACATAATGTTGTAAGCTTCATTAAAATGTTTAATGTTGACACGTTTTGTAACTTATATTTGATTTGTATTTTTTGTGCAGGCTTGATTTAGTGAGAATATTATGAAGATCATATACATTTCAGAATGTGTTGAAGGATTTTAGCCATGAAACATATATTTTTAACAAGCTCTTCTAGTAAAGGAGATACTAGCTTGGATGAGTGAGGATCAATCTCATTGTGAGCTGATCCTTCACTTAAAAATTTGTAATACTATGATTGTTTTTTAATCAATTACTATGATTTTTTCACTGCTTCTATTGATTAAGGTTCACATTTTTTTTGTTCAGTGTTGTTCTTATTTCCCCGTCTTTATCCTAGTGCAATTTTTTCCAAAGTTTTTCATATTATCTTACAATGTTGTGTAGGTGCATCTATATCTTAAAAATGGAGCATCTATTTTTAATAGTTGAGAGATTTGTGGATGCATCTGCTATGATTTATTGATTACACTACTAATTATTTTTATCATGTTTTTATCATATTTGTGGTACTTAGGAATATGATTAAATACAAAATACGTTAGTAAAATAATTAAACTTGTTTGCATAGTTGAATGAGGGTCCTTGGGTTGGTCTAGTGGTCCAGATTTATGTTAAGAAGTGATGTTGTAGTTCAATTTTTGAGTACCTCAGTGGAGATAGGTTTAGTCTTAGTTGTCTCTCCATCCACATTTTCTTTGAATGTATATAGTGTAAACATTATAATAATCAAAATGGAACAATATGTTTCAATTTTAGTCATATTAAACTATATTAAGTCTATAATGTAACTATCTAGTCTTGTTGATGTGCATTTAGAACATTTACAACCAATTAGACATGTATACATACTATTAAATTTAAAAATATTTATAGATGTATTATACATAAATGAACCTTAAAATATTTGTGTATGAATTCTTGAACACTCTAGTAGTGTTGGTGAAGAGGAACATTGGCATCATGCATATATTTGGAATAGGATTGGTGGATGTGTTGAATGTTTAACTTCATTGACACTTGGACTTTTAATGTTAGATCTAATAATTAGGTTGAATTTTAAGATATATGTTGAATATTTATAGAATTTATTTTGATTAAGATAAATTGAGAAGGTCCTAAACGCATTAAAAAATATTCATTAAGGAAAAAATAAGTGGTCTCAGAAGAGGTGAGACAACATGAAAGAAAAAGAAAACGAGACTAGAAATCCAAAAACAACAATTAGTAGAAATAGAGATAGGACCAATAGAAGACCAATAGCCCAAGGAGACCAATTATTGTTCTCCAAGAAGATGGAGATCTTTTATATCCTTCCACTCCTTGGTGAAGAACTATAGTTTATCCTCAAAAGACAAGGATTTTGGATTCTTTTTACAAGTGTTATCCACAAAATCAAGCAACACTTTCTTCACAAAAGTACCTTTTTTGTTGGAGCTAGTAGGGGAAATCAAAATTTTCCTCCCTACCTCTCTTTGCATGGAAATTTTTGAGCTCATGTTGAAACACCTAGATAGTAACCATTGTATTCTTCATAATTTATTTATTATACACAATAATCTCCTTCAAATTGATGAGAATCTTATGCTAGTTACAATGGAGTTTAGCAACCTATTTTATCAAGCTCATTCAATCCTTAGGACCCAATATAATTTTTAATTTCCCCAACCTCTTTTTATATTGGTATGATTATCAAAAGTTTGAGTTATGCCTTTCCTCACTTGGCCAATCCCTAGTCTTCTTAAAAAAAGTAGACTCTAGATATTAGATTTTATCCTTTGTCATGAGCAATTGGGCAAGCAACAACTTAAGTATGTCATTTTGAATATGCTTTGGCTTTCCAAAGTTCATCCACTTTCTCTCACAAAGAGGCACAATTCATACAAGGGTTAGGGGTGTTTGAAGAAACAACCTCAAGGTCTTGAGCTTTCCCAACATCATGTTGAGGAGAAGAAGAGGAACTAGAAGATAAACTGCAAAACATAATAGAACTAGGAGGAGAGACCTTGAGAGTGACATGAAGAGAAGGGGAGCAAGAGGGGCTAGAGGTTTCATCTAAAATAAATTTTTAGGGAGGTTCCTAAAAGGAAACATTTTCTTACTATAGGACTAGGAGAATTAGCTACTGAGGCTTTTCCCTTAGAAGCTCTTGGGGGTTTGACCTAGTAACTCTAAGATGTGGGAGCGTGGATTTGGTAGTCGATGAGGGGGTTTTACGGTTACTTGTTGAGTTAACAGGCATTCCCTTTTGAACAAGGGAGGAGTTAAAAATACAACGGATGGAAGATATGGTAGGGGAGAGAGCTAAATTATAGAAATAGAGCCTATAGATTAATCCTTGGTGAAGAGGCAAGGGTTATCCTTTATCTTGTATAGATTTGATAGATTATTCCAAAGAAGAATGGATCCAAAATACAAAGTTCATTTTCAAGTTATGACATAAGTGATTTAGAATAGGAAATAAATGCACATGAAATATTTAAAATAGACATCGAGGGTAACATACCTCATCAGCACCTGGACAATCTTCTTCAAGACCCTAAAAAAGTCTTTTCTTTAATATTTTTTCCTTATCCTTTTCATAATTTTCTTTAAATTTCTTGGGAATGTTAGTGCCCTCGAGAAGGGGTTATGTGGCCACCAAAATTAACTCAACAAAGATAGATAAAGAAATTCCCTAAACCTTGACATGCATCTAAATGGTACTTGACTTCATCATTTACCTTTATTCTACCATTGAGTGGGATTATATCCTCACCTTCTAGATATGAAAATATATTTTACCCAAATACCAAGATCATTTAGAGTGTTATTTCTCTCTAGAATCCTATCATATTTTTCCCTTTCTATAACTTGAATATTTAAAGCTTCCACACCAAATATTTAATTTAATTTGAAATCTTCCTTTGAGTTATTTTTTCTTCATTTCCCCACTTCCATCAAGACGATTCTCCTAGAGCTAGGTAAGAGAAGACATAGAAAAAGCTAAAACTCTAAGGATAGAATCCATACAAGATCCACATAAACTCTCAAGTTATAGGTTCAATTTTTCATCATAGTTAATAGAAAATATCTTTGTAAAGAGTAGCTTGGAAGTAGTAATTATACCATGTTTGTGGATTTTAATAAAATATTCATGATTCTTAGTTTAGATATCCAATATACAATGGGGATCAATGGAGCTAGGGGGTTGGGAAAAAGAAGCTTTTCTGTGGTTTTTCTCACCTTTCTCGTGATCTAAGGGAGAGGGGTTTTTTGTTGTTATTTTCAATTCTAATGTTGCTAGAAATTTGGTTCATTCTACGAAATCCTGGTTTTGTGAGGGAAATGGTCTCTTCACTCTTTCCTGGTCCTCAAATTTTGATCCCTCTCACACTTCAATAAATTTTATCCCCTTTTGGATACAATTTCAAGGCCTTCCTTTTGAATACAGAGAAATAAATCTTATTGAAATCCTAGGAAATCACTTAGGAATTTACCTCAAATAGGATATAGATTTCTTCTCTACTCCTTCACATCTTGTCAGGATTTGCATTCTTTTGGCTGTTTCTAAAACCTTACTTTCAAAGTTGTTAATAAATTCAAAGAATGGGATTTGGAAGAAGGGAGTTGTTATTGAATATCCATAGGAAATATGTATGCAATTTCATCTTTCAATAAACCCACATGCTCCTTGCAAGATGGCTATGGGTGGGTCTTCGAAGGATAAAACAAGTTTTGATTTGATTTTGGTTTGTAAGAACATTGAAACAAGGGTAGGTGGTAAATTTGTTTCTCATTCTTCACCTGTTACTAAGAGTGCATCTTCTAATGAACATGATGTTATTCAAGGTTTTGAATGGTCATCTAAATATTTTCACTCTATAGTGTTTTTTAGAGCGTCTTTAAGCACAATGGGAAATATGGGCTTGGATGTGTATAACTCAAATTGTTCAAGGAATCAAAAACATAGAGTAAGGCATGATTTCAAGGTTGCTCAATCAACTTTTTCCATAGACTCTGCTACATGTGCTTTTGTTTTTGACTTGTTCCTTTCGAAAAATCATTTTTTTACTGTTTCTTTTTTAAAGGAATGGATGAAAACATATCAGTCTACCGTAAGATTTTTTCATAGTTCTTTATATTTATATTCACCTGAACTTAAATCTATTCCAATGCAATAAATTTTTCATATGGCTAGAATTATTACTTCTGGGGGTTTTTTGTTTGCATTTGGGACCAATTTTATGGCTATTCGACCACAAAATGATTGTAAAATTTTGTAGCCAAGTTATTTTTGTGAGGATGTAAATTATAATGACACTCAATTTACAGGTCTAAATGAGGAAATGGACAACTTTGTTGATAATTATCTATCATTAGTTATAGATCAAATGATTGATGAAATTTCATCAGATGTTTTGGGAGAGGATGGAATTTTTCAAAGTCCACAAATTCTATCCATAACACAAACACATTTATCATCTTCTATTAGCAAAAAGACTCTTGTAAAATGGGGTAGGAAATCTTTAGCAACCAAATTGCAAGAGGAAATTGAGGCTGACACTCAGTCCACTTTGAAGGGTGCATTATTAGTTGGTTTTGAAAAACAAAAAAGGCCAAGGAGGGTATGTTGATATCCTAAGGTTTAATGCAACTAGTTTATTGGAATATCAAAGGCATTAACACCTATAATAAGAGAGCTCAAATCAAGAAGTAGTTGGATGCTTGTGGAGAAAATGTGGTTATTCTTCAAGAAACCAAAATGCCAAGTGAAACTTTTGATAGTACGTCTAAAAAGTGGTTTAAATGGAAATTTATTTATAGCCCGACACAAGGAGATTCAGAGGGCTTTTAAATTTATGGAATTTAAAAATAGTGGTGATTGACAGTGTGAGAAATGATAGTAATTGGAAGTTAATGCAAATAAAATATTATGACCTCTCATTTTGGTTATTAAATGTTTATACACCAACAAGCATTTTTGGTAAGAAACTTATTTGGGATAAGTTAAATCAAATCATGGATCAATTGGGCCTAGAAAAAGTTATCATTGTAGGTGATTTTAATGAAATTGCCTCCCTGTTTGAAAACCAAGGTGGTATTTGTCTGCCTACAATAGTAATGAAATATTTTCAAAATTTTATCAAAGATAATGTGTTAGTGGACATAATGCCAACAAATGGAAAGTTTGCATGGACAAACAAGTGGAAATATTTTCTCCAGATAGCAGAAAGATTAGATAGATTTCCAATTTCTCCAAATTGGTTGGCTACTAATTTTGTTTTTTCTTCTGAGATTTTATCTTTAAATGCTTCAAACCACTTTGCTATATCTTTGAATCTTTTTCCAAATGAAATATAGTAAAAAAACAAGTCATATTTTAAATTTGAATCTATGTGGTTTCACCATCCATATTTTCTTCATTTACTTAAGCAATGGTGGTTGTCTGCGCCTTTTGTTCAAGGTTCACATATGTTTCAATTTTGTAAAAAGCTAGAGTATATGAAGCTGCAAATTAAGAATTGGAATATATCAGTGTTCAAAGAAATATTTGTGCATAAGGATTTGGTTTACAAGAATTTGAAAAAATTGAATGTACAAATAATAGCTCAATGTATGGATAATGCAACTTTTGAGAAACAAAAAATTCTGCAAGAAGAATGGTGTGAATTATTATTGACAGAAGAAGTTTATTGGTGTCAAAATTCTAGGGAGTTAGGCTTAGGGATGGTGATAGAAACACTAAATCTTTCCATATTTCAACTCAAATCAAGCATGTTAAGAATTCAATTTTTTCTATACATGACAATGAAACAGGGGAATTTCTTACAAAGGAAGTTGATATTCAAAGATAAGGTATTAAATTCTTTTCTCAATTGCTTTCAACAAATCAAACTCATTCCTCTCATTTTGAAAGAGATAGAGAAGAAATTTTGGAATTGATCCCCAAATTGATTTGGTAGGAGGATAATGATAGGCTCTTATTTCCTTTCACCTTAGAGGAAGTAAAGGAAGTTATTTTTTCTTTATCAGTAGATAAAGCTTTAGGGCTAGATGGTTTTACTGTAATCTTTTTTCAAAAATGTTGGGATTTCATTTCTATAGACTATTTAGGAGATTTGGAAGAATCAAGAAAGTCAAGAGGAATGCTTAAGTAGTTTAATGTCACTCATATTACAATTTTTCCAAAAGTAGACTCTCCAAATACATTTTCTGATTTCATGCCTATATCTCTTTGTAATACACTTTAGAAAATTTTCACCAAGGCTATCTACTTAAGATTAGATCCTCTTATATCAAGAATTATCTCTAAAGAACAAAGTGGGTTTGTGCCAGGAAGTAAGACAATTAAAGGGGCTTTAATAGCACATGACTCCCTTCATTCTATTGCCACAAATAAAATTTCTGCAATGGTTGTTAAACTTAATATGATAAAGGTATATGATAGGATTGACTGACAATTCCTTATTCAAGTTTTTAAATCTTTTTGGATTTAGTCATAAATGGTGCAAATGGATCCTTTCCTACTTGTCTACTACAAAGTTTTATGTGATTATAAATGGTTTGCCGGTGGGTTTTTTTAGTTCTACACAAGGGGTTCATCAAGGAGATCATCTTTCGCCATTTTTATTCATTATCCTTGTTGAAGCTTTGAGTAGAGTTGTTTCCAAAAGTAATTCTCAAGGGTTGTTGCAACGTATAGTCATTCCAAGTACAAATATTTCTATCACACATTCTTTATTTGTTGATGATACTTTGATTTTTGGAAAAGCAACACTAGGGGAAACAAAAGAAATCAAAGTTATTCTCGACAAGTACACTAAGGTCTCTGGTCAAAAAATAAATGAAAGTAAATCCAAGATTTACCTTTGTAATTCAAAGGCAACGGTTGCAAGGCATATTGTAAAGATTCTTGGATTTCAAGAAGCAGATATTCCTAGTAATTATCTAGGAATTCCTTTCTTTACTAGACAAAACAAAATTTCATATTGAAAAAAATAGCTCAGAGTATTCAAGCAAAAATATGTTCTTGGAAGGGAAGATGGTTGTCATTATTAGGCAAGATTTTAATGGAAAAATTAGTTGTATCCTCAATTCCTAATTACTTTATGTATGTTTTAAAAGCACCTAAATCCATTGTGGCACAAATTGGAAATTTTATTCGAAACTTTTTATGGACTAGAAATATAGATAATAAAAAGAAGGTGCCCTTAATATCATTGGAGAAAATGTTCATGGATAAGATAAAAGGGGGAGCAAAGCTGAACAATATAGCAACAAGGAACCTATCATTGGGTGCCAAATTGGTATGGAATATGTACAAAAATCCAAATAAGAAATGGTGTAATCTCATGCAATCAAAATATTTGGATAATCTTAATTCGTCTAGAATTTTAACTGTGCTAAATCCTCCCTCAGGTTCAACAATGTGGAATTTTATAATTTTATGTATAAAATTTATAGTTTCTCATCTAACTTGGGAGGTGAATAACAGTGAAGAAGCCCTATTTTGGAAAGACTCATGGAATGGCCTTCCATCCATTAATTCTCTTCATGACTTTCAACATGCTGAAATTTTTTTAGTTTCACAGTGGGGAACTAAGGTTAAAGACTATATAGAACAAGTTGATATTTTGACTCAGGTTACTATGGAAATATTTATCAAATTGTAACATTTCATCTGCTCACAAAGGGTTATTAAAGAAGTTTTTGGATAAAAGAGCAATTTACTTATCTAGTTAAAATGATAAGTTAATGTGGGAGTTTTCTAAAATAGGTCATTATATAGTTAGAGATGGCTATAAAGCAATTTCTCAAAATGGTATGAAAATTGGATATCAAAGGGCTTATAATTTTTATTGGAACTCAATGATCTTTCCAAAAGCAGGATGTTTTGCATGGCTTGAAATCAAGAACAAGATTCTGATAAGTGATTAATTTTCCATGTTGGGAATAGATGATCCTTTCCAATGCGTGTTGTGTGGAAAATTTTATGAAGATATAAATAATCTATTTTTGAACTATGAGGTTGCTCAAGCATGTTGGTCTTTTATTTTGTGTAAAATGAATTGGTTTGCACCTTTACCAAACAAATTGTGGGATATTTTTTCAAGTTGGCCAATATTATTCAAGAAATCATTCTTTGCTTGCATATGGAGAATTATTCCTATAATGGTTGTGTGGGAAATTCGGTGGGTTAGAAATAAGTGCATATTGAGGAAAGATAAATATGATATGGAAATTTTTTTGGTTGGTTTAGAAAATTCTATCTCTGAGTTGGTCAATAGTTATGTTCATAGGACAAAGAGGATTGATTCTATATTTACAGATTGGGATTCCAAATTACTATTTAAGTGGCCTCATATTTTTTTTCCATTTAAAGGAAGAAAGCTTCAACCTACAATAAATAAATTTGATCGGACAAAGGTAATCTGGAAACCTCCTCCACAAGGTTTTTTTAAGTTAAATTTTGATGGTTTCAGTAGAGGTAATCCAAGCACTTCTGAGGCAGGGGTAGTAATTAGAGATTATAAGGGAAGAGTTTTAGTGGAAAAATCAATCAGACTTCAAGTTGACACAAATAATACAGCTAAAGACAATGCACTTTTGTATGGATTAAAATTGGCAAGCCTGCTAAAAATTTCTAACTTACAGATTGAAGGGGACTCACAAATAATTTTGAATGCTTGCAAAGAGCATAAATTATTAACTGCCATCTACAATATATTTTGAGGTTATGTGCAGGATCATCATGGAAAAATCAAGCCCTTAAGTGGCAATGAAAATTCAAAAAATCAGAGTTAGGAAACTTGACATAATGGTGCAGGAGCACCCCAAAGTGCATCTAGGAGGGTAATCAAAAGGTCAAGACTTAACAGCTTGTTTAGTTAACCTATGGCCAATCCTTTCCATTTCTTGGATTTGTGCCTTAAAGGAATTATAGAATTTTTTTTGTGTTCATAAGGTCATGTTGACCATTTACTAGATTGGGAATTGGCTACTGAGATAGGTGTTGACCTTGTAGACCTCCCTAGGTATTAGTTTATTTTGCAATTTTGAAAAATAAGGCTTATGGAAACATAATCGGCCATGGAACAGTTGGGGATCGAGCCTAACTGAATTTGAGAGTCTATTTAAGATGTGCCTCGACCTATGTGAAAGGTTGGAAGGTAGTGAGAACGTTTGTAATTTTGAAATTTGATAAATGCTAGAGTGGATAGTGAGAAGGATAAGTGAAATTCTGTGTTTGTTTTAATTTTTGTGTGAACAGGAGTAGTCATGGCTCTGTAGGTTATTGTAGTTTGTTGTATAAATATGTTCCAAGCTTTGTGTTGTGTTAATTAACTTGTGTAATCAGTTTCCAAGCATTGTTTTTGAAGTTGATTTGGTTTGTTTAGTTCAATGTTTTGTCTGGCAGACTGTGATTGATGGAGTCTTGATTACTTTCCCATTGTACTTGAGTACGAACCTTGGGAAATGTGGTTAGGCTCCATGACTATACATAAGTTAGATGTAGGAGTGGTCAGGAGGTTTGGAAGCATGGAAAAAGACCTTTCCTAAGCGAGCAAAACAGTGCCCGATTAGGAAAGTCTAGAGGTGAAAATCACCTAGCTTGCAGGGGAGACCTCTCCATGAAAATTCCCATGGTAGAAGGGTGAGGGAAGGCCATACAGTGGTTTGGTAGCTGGTAGGAGGCTTCATCAATTGGTTTGGTGGAAGAACTCTTTGACAGTCCAACCGGGTGGCCAAGAAATGAAGAAAAACCCTACATTTTGCTAAATTTGGTGAAGTAACCTGTGTACGGCAAGACCAGGCATAATACCTTGGGAATCTTGTATAGGTTGGTATCAGGACCAAGAAAATCCAGTGAACGTTTGGGGTTCTTTGGGCAAGTTTTGTGAAAATTCCACTTTTCTCGGGCTAGGAGGGCTAAAAGGGACTCTAGGCTTGTTGCCTTTTTAACCCTAAGTGAGGGTTTGGAAGAAGCAATGGTGAAATGGATTCTAATGGTTGTTCAAGAAACCTAGTGGGATGCTAGGAAGCATGATAATAAATCTTTACACCCCTGCAAGCATCTAGTTGAGAATTTAGGGTATTTGGCCTTTAGGGATGATTAAGGGTCAAGGGTGAAACAGAGGCAAAGCACCAAGTTTTGGGTTGTATTGTGAGACATGGTTGGAAGTGGGGATGGCCAGTAGAACCAGGGGTATCTGAATTTGAGTTAGGACCTATAGGTTGAGTAGGTGGAGAGAGCCACCAAAGGGAATTGCTAAGGTGAGACCCGGAGCATGGAACAGTGAGTGTTCCATCCATTCCCCCTTACACCACATAATTTTTTTAATAAGTTATATATATTATTTCAAAAATATGTAAGAATAGAATGTGTAGAAAATTTAATGTAGTTTCTAAACTACTAGGTTTATTTAAAAAAAAAAAACTATTTGGTGAAATTTTGAAATTTCAAAGCAGTAGAACTTAAATTTCAAGGAAAAAATAAGAAGTAGGTGTTTGTCTAACCACAATAAAACGATAAAGTTTTTTATAAGATTTTAGATATAAGTAGAGGACTCATGTCCCAATGTGGTGCATATTTTTTTGTAATTTTTTTCCCTTTAAATAATTAATTATGATTTTTTTATTACAACTTTTAAAAAATATAAAAACTCATATGTCTGACCACCTTAACTTGGTCAAAACTTCATGAAATTAATTTTTTTTAATTCTATAGTATGTGAAGCATAGCATGGGATGCATGTTTCTGATTCAAAAAATGTGATACCATTTCAAAGGTATAGATGTTTTTCAATCAACCTATCAATCAAGACTTTAGTCGTAATTCAAATAGAAAATGTATAATAATTATTTATTAAATTCAATGCAAAGCATAATTTATATTGGTCGAAAGCTGAGAATATCCTTTAAAAACCCTTTTTGTTTCATCAATTTTGGATAAAAGAAAAATTTCAGCCACATGGGCCATCATATCACTTACATATCGTCATTTTTGGCCCATCATGATCCTGCACATACCCCTGAAGAAAATATGGGTTTTATTGGATAAATTTAATATGTATTTGATTTTCATATATATAGAGAGGGCAATGGACTGGCAGACTATTTGGCAAGCCTCGGGTGTGATCAAGTTGAAGAAATAGTGATGCATGTTTTAAATCACGCAAACACAAATGTTAGTTTTCATAATATTCTCTTTAATGAAGGGGGCTTGTAGGTATTTTTCATTGGCTTACATATAATTGCTACATCAAAACTTGTCTATGCCTTTGAATGTTGTTTGCAACGTAACAATGGTATACATTGTCCTCTATGGACTAAAAGTACACTGTATACTATGTGTTTCTCAAAAATTGAAGGTGACTTAATGTGTGTAAAATTTCAATAATCTACCTTTTCTTGAGCTTAAGTTGCAGAATAGTTTTCATTTTAGGTTGAATCAAGGGTTTGTAACAATATTTTGAGTAATGTAACAGAGGATTATTTTCATATAATCATTCACATTTGGAAGGTATGTGTGGTTATATTGCATTTGTTGTCAAGGAGTACTTTGGATGGCATAATGTGAATTGTCAAAGTATATGCAGGAGTCAAGGAGCTCGCCTAAATTGGGTAGACATTTTTGATTAAGGTAAAAGAAGGTTTTGAAGGGGCCCTAAAATCCTTTAGCAGTAGATAGAGATAGGATAAATCATTAAAATCTCAACAAAAGATGAAAATTTTCCATCAAAGGAAGACCAGAGACTAGCGCAGAGGTAACACAAAAAAAAAAAACCAGCAAAACACCTATAGGAAACCAGCCACTAGGCCAGATTTCTCAGGATTTCAGCGACCTCCTTTTCTAGGTTGTTAATGTTAATAGCAAATTGTTTCATGTCTTCTATATCCACAAGGGGATTGTCCAAATTCCTTTTTAGATTGGCTCTAGTGAATTTTCTTGGCCCAACCCCTTCAGCCTAGTCTAGATCTTTAACCTCCTCCACATCCACCAAAAACTTTACAGCCCTTTCCAAATTTTTGACCACCATGTTCATGGTACTGGCAGTGGACTTAAGAATTTTGTGGCTCATTTCTAAAACTTTCTGAATGGATTCTTTGACATTTTTTAGCCTCCCTTCAATATCAGAAAGTTTTCCTTCGTGATTGTTCTTGAAATGCTCCAAATCCTCCATAATTTTCTTTAGGCAATCAACCATATATTTCTTTTCATCTTCCATCCACAGGTCCTTAGCTCTTCCTTTGTCCTTGCTCACGTTATCAACCCCCTCCACCTTTTCCAACCTACTTTTATAACCCCTTTTATTAAGCTTTATCTCCTTGATCTCAAAGAAGGCCCACTTGATCAGATGAAAAAAATCAACAGAACCATTGCGAGCTATAGAAAGGATGTTAGTAGGATACTCACGCTAAGATTTGAAGTAGTGGTCATCTTCCTTAAGGTCACTAGGGTATCGTGGCCTATCCTCCCCATTCATAGCCAAATAACTGGACATCTTAGAAGAATTGGTATGCTAGGGTTCCTCTTGATCAATGTGGTAGGAAGGGTCCTCCAATTTTCTTTTACCTTTCCCCTGATGAGAAACCCTGGGTGTACCTTTCGGTTTCTAATTGGAAATATCAGACCTAGGATAAATAATTCTGGCCCTGCCAGTAGACATCATTGCACTAGGTTTAGGGAGGGCACAAGACTTAGACTTGCTTTTGACATTGCCCTTCTTCTTAGCTTCCACAAGGTGCTCTTCCTCCCCCTCCATTTCAGTATCCCACTCATCTTTTTCTGTATAACTATCACCCAGCTCCTCCTTATCAGAAATAGAGTGAGGAGAAGGGGTATGATGGATGGCCGATAAGGCTTTAAAGTGTTCATAGATGAGAAAAATTAAACCCTCATGAATTATGGGATATCTAACCGGAATAGACATGGTCCCGAAGATTCAAATTTAAAGAAGTAGAAAGGTAAAAAGGAAGGGAGACCTTGACCTAGTGCCTGAAATGGTTCAGGAGCACAAAGTGATACCCAAAAATTCTTGTGTATCTCCCACCCAACATGATAAACTCAGTGATAATCCTCAACACCTCCCTCCACAACAACTTGATTTTTGTAGCATCATAACTATTCTTAGTAGCCCACAGCAGGTCCTCCCTTTCCTTGTAAGTGCGAGGGAAATTCTTAACTGCCCACTCAGAGAGCTTCCTATCTCTATGAAACTTTAGACCCTCCATCGGCATCTTGGTTACCTTAGAAATTAATTTCTCATCGATCTTCACTTTCCTTCCTAACAAATTAATTCTACCATTATTTCAGTCCTTCGCGAAAATCCTGGTATCCTCTTGATCCCTACCATGGAAATTCTCCATATAGCTCATGTTGTCTCCCTTCTCCAGTACCCTCCATAATTTTTCATTAGTCTTCAGCTCACTGCAATCAACCGGTTCCAATCTGCAACGCTCACCTCCCATTCTCTCTACAATGCAACTTTTCTTAGAAGACTCCATAATTCCTCTATTCGTGAGCGCAAAAATGCCCAGAAAGTGTGCGAAGCACTAAAGATTAATAAGGCCATAAAATCCACGATACTCTACCCCTTGAAGAAAAATGATGAAACAATAGTACCAAGACTACTTAAGAAAATCTGCCTTCACCTTAATCATTATTCAGAGAGGGAAATTGAACCTTCCCATGGGTTTGATCTAACATAATTAAGGCAATGTTGTTAGCCTCAAGACCATCACCCCTCTGCCACATCACTTTATTATTCACCTTCACCCCTATGTTAGTGAAATAATTCACCATCATATTGATTTCCCTATAGACATGGGTAAAAAAGTAGTTCTCAAAGGAATCAATAATTTCCTTAGATAAATTAACCCAATTCTCTATAGTCCAGGACGTCTTTTGAGACCCTTTAATACATAGGATTATATTGTTATAATCTCCTTCAACCCAAACATTTTTGTACTGCAACTTCCTAGCAAGGTTAAGGAATTGGTAAGCCCATATGGCTTTAGCAAGGTGGTTAGTCTGGGTGCCCAAGGGGAGTGCCACTAAACTGGTAGATGTTGAGACCAAGTAAGCAACGATGTTAAATTTGGGAAATGTACAACCTTTCAAGTGTGTTGTAATGCCACGTCGTGGAACCCAAAAAACATTAAGTCACTCACATGAAACAACCGAATAATTTTATTTTTTTAAACAGTTAACAAGTGACAAAAAATACCATAATCGTTTCAGGGTTCCATAAATAGGCTAATAAGTAATAACAACAAAACTCTACCATAGCCATATTTAAATAAACTCGTGAGAATTCATGACCAGATATACAAATACAATAAGAGTTACATACAATAATTGAGATTGTGAAAAATCTCAGAATAATAAAAGTATCAATACAAAGCAACTCATGTACATCATGAGTGTAAAACAATAAGGAATAAGATGAAGAAAAGAAGATGACCATGACCATGAACTCGTCAAAAGAACTATTCTCCACAACCACTATGCATTCTAGATCTAGCCAAGAAATCTTGTCACGAACAAAATACCTGTACGGGACCCAATTGAGAATGTGGCACATTCCTCCCAAGCATGTGGAGCTCGAAAGCCCACCCCTGTGCTAGGAGATAGAACAAGTCCTCTAGTCATAATGGAAAACTAGACAAACATCACACATCACAAGGTCGGCACACATGACATCACAACTAACATGACAAGAGATATACTCCCAGAGGTGAGTCACAAACACAAGTGAACAAGAAAGTGTACAAGGAAAAGAGTGTCATCACTTGGTTACCAAATTTCGATAGGCTACCCATGCAACCACTTTCGGATCCGGCCCCTAATTGAAGCCACTCCTCCTAAGGTACAACTTCTCATGAAGACTAAACAATAAGCATGCAAAAGAAAACCTCCTCATACAAAGAATCACATCATCAAGACTAATCATTATCAATAGACATCTCAAGATAGACCACCAAACATACATGGTCAAGAAGAAATGAACTAAAGCTCTTCCATATCATGAAAGTCAAGATATAAAAATAAAATCATTAAAACACTAAACCTGCATGGTCCACGTTTTCTCATTTAAAATAATACAATAACCTCCATGATTCACAACCATGCATCTCAAGAAGATAAAAATCCTAGTCCTTTGGAAGGTTAACTGAACAAACACCACCCTTCAAGTTGGATAACACATTAATTAGGTATATAACTACATTTCTTTCCAAATACAAATAAACCATAGCATTCAACAAGATAATTCTTAATGATATAAAATCAAAGCCATAAATATTTAACTTATTAAAGTCATTCAAAATGTTTCCAATATATCCACTAAGAAAATTTACCACTTAAACATAGTCATAACATAATCTAACAATAATTCCATCAAGCACAAAATAAATAAGTATGCAAATGTAAATAACTTCTATACAAGAATCCTATATCTTTATATCAACTTGGTAAAAATATTGAAACATAATATGCGGACTTAATTATTCATTTTCTATAATAATTAATCTTGTCATCATTATAATATCGGTGAAGCAAACTATAGTTAACCAAGTATTGAACTTCGTTCATGGGTCCTATTTTCATCAACTATTCACGGGATGCAACACCATACCATAGATATATTTAATAAAATTCTATAGTTAATTTAATTTTCATCAACTATTCACGGGATGCAACACCATACCACATTTATATTTAATAACATTGTATAGTTCATTTACAAATTATAAAAGTATACATACCAGTAGACAAACTCAGACCGAACTCATGTTACGACCTAAAGATAAAAGACTCCATTAACGCAACGAACTGATCGACAACTTCAAGTCACTTTGTTCAGAGAGGTAACAGATAACAATGAATTTTACCAACATGTTGCTGACAGGGGAGGATTACAATGAGTTTAGACCAGAAGAAAAAAAAACATACAAATACATAAGATACGAATAGAACATCCACATGCATGCAAGACTCTAGAATTTCCAGATCTTCAAAATAGGCGACCAAGTAAAGGTTAATACCAAACTTTGACATCTTGATGGTCTAACACCGGCAATCAAGTGAGCTTCCGAAGGATCTAAAACCATATCTCCTCGCAGATCTAAGCAATTTAGAAAAGTCACAAGGCCGATAACTACAAATTTCAAGTCTAACTATCTGTGCGGTGGAAAGAGGTAACCTAGTGATCAAATACAAGGTAACTCAACAGTGACATGGATACAATACAATAGAATGCATCAAATGAAGTTGCTAACAACGATCATCCAAGACTGAACTGATCTAAGGGAAGACTTAATTCGCAAAGCGAATGTTTCCAAAAATGATTGAATTGCATAGTTTTGACAGCGACCTCATAAAGAGAAACCAATTATCCATAACCTGCAGACGGTGAAAGAAATGAAATACAGTGAACATCAAGAAGTACATCGACCAACATAGAACTTTAGAAATATGCAACGATAGAAATCAAGGTTTCATCATGATTACAGGACATCAAACAAGGTTCCCAATCTCTCTCCCTTATTACTTGATTCTCAAAATGCAACCCAACATCGAAGAGAGTAAAATAAGATAAAAAACAAAGATTAAAAATAGAAAGCATCCGTCTGTCGACCCATGTGACAGAGAAATTGATACGGTATGGCAACCTTAAACACATTCAAATGAGATTCAACATGAAATAAATACCATGAATCAAGATCGACGAGTGCAGGTAATAATAGATTGATTGATCAGATTTCCATATATTTCGATGGCTTGATAGAGATAAAAGAAAAAGAAAGATGCTACTCGCTCAAACAAGAGTGGAATAGATATTGATTCAGATGTAGATTTCTCAAAAGAATGAAGCCATCAATAAAAAGGAGAAAGGGATTAAGTATATCAATGAATCTGATACCAATAACAAATCTAACTTTTCGTAAAAGTATTAACAATGTTTTCTTCTTTATTATTTTTGTAAACACAATCAATTTCATTATATTATTTTCATTTCCTAATCAATCGTGATATCATTGCAATTATTCAGATACTAACATATTTCAATTTTCTATGTTGTATACAAGGTTTGAAGATGAAATCTTCACAACAAAATTTAACATTTTCATATCAAAATATACATTGGAAATTTAACAAGAAAGAACCTCAGAGTGTTTCCCGAAAATGGAGAACGATCACAACAAATCCCAGCAAATTAAAACCTTCAACTTTCACAATATGAACACTGAATTCAACAACAATTTGTAGCTTCTATAATCAATCCCAAATCCAAAATTCTAGAAAATATCTTTTGTGAAAACAATCTTTTTGCTTCCAAATTTTCAAAAAACAAAACCTGTCCCCAAGAATGATCTTTTTTCTAGATTATATTCTTTTTCCATTCTTCCAAAGCCTCAACTTTAAATTTTAGTTATAGCATACAACACATGCATCAATTAAATTCAATAGACACTAAACGATAACAAGATATTTCAACTTTAGATCTCAACTAAAAGTTCCATTTTTCAAACGTCAAATTGAATAATGAAATAAATTTTAATTAAATGCTCTTTTCGAAAACAAGATATTTTAACATTTTAATTTAATCACTTAATAAACTAAAAATAGCTTTTCCAATTTAATTAATTCATCAAATCAATAAAGAAACATTAATATTAATTTAAAAACATTAAATTAATCTAAATTAACATAATATAAGCATTTATAGACTCAATCATTAACAAATGACTGCAAGCACGTGACGAACATGTGACATGACAAAAGGGTGATGATATATACTCGTTCTTTTTAGAATGAAGGCTAAGGACAGAGGACAATTCTATCTCCCATCGATAATTCCATTGGGTCATGGCACGCTCAGACCTGAAAAGCAAGTGGAGTTGATGCCTGTACCTGAAAGCTACATAACTCTGCATGATTAATCCAACAACAAGTATAAATATGAAAACACACTGTGAAGAAGAATCATGATGTAGGAGGGCACTCACTGATGAGTACTGCTAAATCTTCTCTTTCACCAACTGATGTAAACATATAACTAACATAATATCATGTATAAAACAAAACAACATAGATAATCATCATAAAATGTCATCTCATGAAAGTAAACATCACATTATAAAATATAGTGTATCATCAACTGAGTTTCACAACCGGTCATGTAAACCATGATATAAAAAATTGAAACAACATAATGGCAAACATCTAACAGCTAACAATGTCACAAAACAACTAAATTAAATGTGTCATCAAGAGGGTCACTACATGTGTGCTTAGGACAAAGTACTTGCAAGTGGTTGTTTGATATGAGCTTTAGGTGTTTCGGTAACATATGGAAGATTTCAAGCATAAGGAATATTTCTTCAAGTGCGAGAAAGATTAACATGATTTTTTAAAATAGTGTGTGATTTTATGTGCAAGTTAAAGGTACGAATCTTTATAAATCATAATAGGATGAAAGGACCTTGACTTGAGGTGGAAAATGAAAATTATGTTTAGTACAGGATGTATAAAGATGAAGTGAATGTTCCAATCTTGCTTATGAAATTACTTGATCTGAGGTGGCAAATAAAAATTCATTTTAGTATAGAATGTTTAAAGTTGAAGTGACTATTCCAGTCTTGTTTATGAAATTCATTTGTGCTTGTTGAAACTAATGCCTTGTCTTTGGATTAGTGTTCTCATCTTTTGCAAAGCTAGGTTTGATACATGGTTACTGACATACAAACCTTTGGTTTGTAATGTGATTATAATTCTATTTATAGGGCTTATTTCACAAGTCATTTCATTGCCTTTCATTATTTGTTTGTTGTAAGTTGTGGATAAATTAAGAGGTTGAGTATATTATCAACATCTACACCTTCATCCTAGTTTCAACTATTATTTCTTAAGAAAAGGATTGGGTTCTCTAACCTCTAAGTTGTGTTTCTTTAGCTATGGAGTATCTCCCGAGGAATTATAGAGCTAAATTCCAAGTGCAACCATGAGAGACATCTTTTTTTGATGCTTTAGAGAAGGAATAGTTATAACTATCATTCAAAGTTAACTATCCATCTATTTGTTGTTGCATAAAAATAGTACTTGGTGAGGAAATAACCAACCCAAAGACTCAAAGGATCATTTTCCCATCTAATCTGGTATGAATCTTCATCTCAAACTTGCTTGATCTGGTGAATGACTACCAAATGATTTTAAGTATTGCAATTAAGTCTTTGAATGAAGATTTTATGGAAAATGAAGCTTTTCTTAAGAGTGTGTAATCATATGATATATGGAATGGATAATCATATCTTGAAGGAATCTTTCCAAGACACTTCATGATTTATAAGACCAAATATGTAGAGATTTTTGATTCTTTAAAAGGTCAATTAAAAAGGATTGTTCACTACATATTTATACAACACTGGCCAAGTATCTGATGGATTTGGGGAAGGATATAGTTGCAATGTTTAAAAGAAAATTTCTTGTAATTTCAATTCTTTTGAATCATGTGTGTTCCAGACAACCAGTCAAAGCATCCAGAAACCAATTAGCAGAAGTGTCTAATGCAAGTTCTAGACATTAATGTTACAATTCACTCACATTTTGGGTATGTGCAGGATCATCATGGAAAAAATAGGCCTTTAAGTGATGATGAAAATTCAGAAAGTCATATTTAGGCAACTTGACATAAAAATTTGAATAAGTTATCTATATATTTCTAAAATATGAAAGAATATAATCTATATCAAATTGAATGTAGTTTCTAAACTACTAGGTTTATTTAAAAAAAATCTATTTGGTGAAAATTTGAAATTTCAATGCAGTAGTACTTATATTTTAGGAAAAAAATAAGAAGTCGGTGTCTGTCTGATCACCCTAACCACAATAAAATGATAATATTTTTTTATAATATTTTAGATATAAGTAGAGGACTCATGTCCCGATGTGATGCATATTTTTTTGTAATTTTTTTCCAAGTAAATAATTAATTATGATTTTTTTATTAAAATTTTTAAAAAATATAAAAACTTGTATGTCTAACCACCTTAACTTGGTCAAAAATTCATGAAATTCAATTTTTTTTAATCGTATAGTATGCGAAGCATAAAATTTTACACATGTTTCAGATTCAAAAAATGTGATACCGTTTTAAAGCTATATATATTTTTCAATCAGCCTATCAATCAGGACTTTAGTCATAATTCAAATAGAAAATGAATAATTATTATTTATTAAATTCAAAGTAAAGCATAATTTATTTTGGTGGAAAGCTGAGAATCTCCTTTAAAAACCCTTTTCATTTCATCAATTTTGGATAAAAAAATTTGCCAGCCACATGGGCCATCATATCACTTACATATTGCGACTTTTTGGCCCATCATGATCCTACACATACCCTTTTGTTGGTGGTGATAATGAAGAGGTTGGAGAAAATTTTGTGCAGGGCATTGTTGTGGAAGGAGAAAATCTTTAAAGGGATGTGCTATAGATGGATATAGTATATATAGGGAAAAGCATAAATATTTTTGCTTATAGTTAATATTCATATTTTGTGAAAGGCTGACGACATGAAAAAATAGCTAAAAATTGTGGAGCAGCCTTATTTTGCTACTATATACACCTAAAAATGGTCTGGATAATATAATTTTTTTTTTATTGGTTATAATGAATTTTATTGATTAAAAATAAAATTACATATCCGTTTGTGATACATCTTTTTTAAGTGTCATTTTCCCAAAAAACCAACTCCTTCAACAACCCCCAAACCCTACCTTCTATTCAACCAGTAAACAATTCAACATACTACTTTCCATCCTTGCAAACCCATCAAAACACCATAACCCCCAAAAGAAATTGATTAACAGTTCACAAGATTTATGCAATGTTTGTTCTTCCCTTCGTTTGAGAGAGAAGGATCATTGCAAAAGATTTCTTCTCAATTTTATTTCCTTTCTTTCCTTTGACTGTTTTCTAGCCATCTTCAACCCTTGCAGCCTCTTTCTGCCAATTGAATATTTTTTCCTAAGGGCTTTGCGACACTTCATTCCCCCAACTAGTTGTTTTTTGGCCCTATGCATCCACCTTCCATTTCCCAGATTATTTCTCTTGTGGCCTCACCCCACCTTTTTTCTCTTGACATTCTGGTGTTGCAGCCCTGTTCTTGGGTTCCTTATCTCGTCCATGTGTACCAATATTGTCATTATTCATTATTAAACTTCCTTCCTACCTCAGGGCTTCATTTATTTGTTGTTGTTTCTCCCTTATAGCACCCTGTACCCTAGCTTTCCCATCTTGCCCCAACACCACTTAAACCTAACCCTCTTCTTCCCCATCTTTCACTTGAGGGATCCCCCACTTCTACTTCTCCTTCTCTGTCTCCACTGTGTAATGTTGAGGCACAACATCTTTCCACCATGAGATTGGTTTCTTTGCTCTATTTTTGGCACATTGAGCAGCCAAGTGCCCTGTTTTATAAAAGAATTTGAATCTAAAGGGTATCCCCTCATAATCTAGGGGTTGCACCCAACATCCATTAGAAGTTTTTAACTAGATTTCTTCTGGTAGCTCCTTAGACACATCCATTTCCACCAAAATTTGTGCAAAGGTAGAACGCAGCAGATTCAAAGACCATCTATCATTAAAAAACTTCCTAAAGAGTTCCCAATATCCTCTAGGTAGGAATCAAACAAAAATTGTAAGGGAAAGTTAGGGAGCCTTACCCAGAGAGGAGCTTGCTCAAACACTTCAGTGGCTAGGTTAAAATTTGGGTGCCATGGCTTTAGCAACAACGCATATTTTTCATCCCAATCCCGGTGATAATCACAAAGGATCTTGTTTCTATCATGCTCCTTCTCAAAAACAATAATGAAGAAACCTTTTTCCATGGGGTATATTTGTACATACCCTTCTAAAACATGCTTCCAGTGATTAGAGATCCACTTATGAAGATCCAAAAAACTTGACCAAAATCCCCTCAATCTCCCAACCAAACCTAAACCAACAAAAACGTTTTCATTAAAAAACACCTCTTGTTCCAAAGTGTCATCCAGTTCCATCATTACCGCTTTCGATGAAGGGGGAAAGATAGATTCCCCTCCTTCCCTTCCTATCATTGCTAATTTTGAAAGCTTCAATTTTAGCTTGGGTTCTTTCTATTTTTCCTAGATATGGGCACCCCAAGTCCCTAATCCCCAAGTTCCCCTGTGGAAAAAATAGCCGCATGATCATTTCTTAAACCAGATCCAGATTCCCTGACAAGTCCCTCACCTCCTTCTACTATGAAAAGCCCTCTCCTCTGGCTTCTTTGAGCAGACCAATCGCTTCTTTCTCCATCACCACTATGTTTACCCTAGTTGCATCACTCAGTTTCCTTGTTGTCTTCTATTATCCCCGTTCCTTAAAACTATTGTAGTCATCACCATTGGTCTACAACACTCTGACCTATTCTTGCTGCTTCTTTCTCCATAGGCAAGAAATGGGAGAAACCTCATTCATAGCATTAACCTGCAACTGACCATTACTTCCCATCCTTCCACATTAATGTTTTGGATAATATAATTAATTAAATATGACTTATTTGATTAATTACCCTTAAATTCCTCTACTATTAAATAGATAGAAATATTTATTTATATACTTCACTTTTAATTCTTTTGTCATATTATGTCGTCTTAATTATTTCTTCTATATTTATTCATTTATCCTATCTTAATTAAATAAGAAAAATTCAATGGTTTGTATTATTTAATTATCTAATCATGTTTCCTCTAAATTAAATAAAGATATCCTAAAGTTTTTATTTAATTATCATATTCCTTTTTTATTAAATAAGCAAATGTCAAATATTTGTTTCATTTAATTAAATATCTTCTTTTTGCTAAATTTGAATAACTCCAAAAATTCAAATAAAGGCATTAAGGCAATTTCCTCTATTCACTCACCAATAAAATTAGATATTTTATATCTAATTAATTCAACTAGCATTCCCGGGAAAGCCTTGGAGACAAATTGGAGACAAATTGGAAATCAATCTCTCAATCTCCTTCCTTTGATCTTTCCTATCATCTGGCATGATGTTTTCCTGGGGAGGAACAATCTCCATGATCAACTCAAGCTTCCTCATCCTTCACCATTCAATCCTCAAGATCAAATCTAGACCTTTGTTGGGCCGCTTCTTCACAAATATGCTGCCGTGAAATCTATAAATACAATCATTGTCTATAGGAAAAGTATCCCCAGTTTATGCAATCTTACTATACAAAAATAAAATTAGAGCAATCAAGCAATTAGCATATCATAGCAATCATAATCGTGGTTTCTTAATTATCTTCATTTTAGTTTGTTGTAGCTTTTATTTATAAATTTCATGTCCATTTATGTTACAATAGTATCATATCATTTGGCACTTATTATATAGGATTAGTTTCCTGCATTTTGACAACTTCTCATGCTCTAGATTGTCATTTTAACAGTGACAATGCTTACCCGATCTGAGACCCATGGTGATTTAATAAATCTTTGGAGATAGAGAGCAATATGGCGCTTTCAATGGATTTCTAGTTTTTAATAGCTTAATTGTTGATTAAATCATTGATATAATGTCGTATTAAGAAGTGTTATTTTACTCATACTTATTCCACACTTACAACTACAAACATGATGAAAAATCTATGTAATAGGAAAATTTTGTAGTGGCTGATAGGATTAAATAGTAGTCATCAGGGGAGCACAACCATAGCTAAAAGATAAATGTCATAGCTTTTTGACATTATTGTAACTGAAATATCTTATATATTAATATATATAGGCTTACAACCTTTTAATTAGAAAAATAAATATCCAACACATCAAATCAAAAAATTAGCTTAGATTGCATTAGACCATATAAATTATTTTAAATTACAAGTAGTTAATTAGATTACAATTTTGTTTTAATAAAATAAAAATAAAAGTAAAAATGAATAACATGTTATTTCATGAATTTCGATTAAATTATTTAGTTAATTCAAAATTGAGATAAAAATAGATAAAATTTATCTTAAGAATACTTATGGAGCTAAATCAAGAAGCATCCAATGTTGAGAACGTTTAGGAAAAAGAAAATAGCTTGTGGAAAATCTAAAAGGAAAATGGAATGAGGCATGCAAGTCAAATAGCTCATACAAATGAACTAGCCCTCCCAAATGAAATAGTGGAATTAGAGAAACATTGTCTGAACACCTTTCATGATTTCATTTAATGGATGTTGAACTTAATCTAAGCTAATGGCACACCTGGTCATTGAGGAATAGTCACAACTATACCTTTGGAATTTTTTTTTCAAGATGAACCCTCATATCAACACCAAAATACCACCTAAGAATATCATGTTCAACCAAAAACCAATTGAACATAATGTAAGAGAGGGGGACCAACCACGTCAAGGCCCTAGGTCATGGAGGGCCGAGAGTAGTCAGCTGCCCTAACTTATCTTAGTTTAAGGAAGTGTTAGGAAACAAGAGATAACAAAGATGAGGACTATAAGATCCTTTGATCACTTTGTAGACCTGAGATTTAAGAGGAGACTACTGAGTCAGTTTTTAGGGTCAACTCTGTATCTCAGATAGTTGATCTCTATTAGAGGATAGAAACGTGGTTCTAGGATGACGACGCATTGTGTTGGTGTCTCTCAAGTGTGTTAGCATCCGTACGACCAAAGGACTAGCAAGAAAAGGTCTAACCATTAGAAAATGAACTAACAACCTAGTTAGTGATTTCTAAGTGAACAAAATAACACTATGAAGTAAGACATATAAACAGATATAATAAAACAAATAGATCAATGCTAGGGTGACAAGAATAATCTTACACAAAAGCTTATTTGCCAGGTAGCTCCACGAAGAATGTCCACCTTCATGCAACAAAAAGGAAAATTGTTGGGGCAATGTATAGGGTTCTGCCTCTGTAATACCCCTCCATTTTGTCTTTTGGTTGGACAGTGTGCCTTTGTGTGGGTATGTTGCTTTGATGTGTTTCTGGTTATTTAGATGTTATCTTTATTCCATGTTTTGGATTAGCATAGTGGTTATTTGAATTAAAGATGATTATGCTTTGGATTATACTAATATGTTAGATTGTTAGTTAGTGGCATTGTATTGGTGAAGGGGACGGTATCGCATAACTTGCTTGCGAGCGCCCTGCGATCCCATGATTTCCTTGTCACGGTGTGTATTTTATGTTGTTTATATTACATGTTGTTTACTTGACTTTCAGGTTGACAGGTGCAAGACATCGCCTCCACCTCGTTTCACAGGTTGGAGCGTGTTCAATACCCAACAGTATTCGATTGGGAGATAGTAGTTAGGTTTTCGTGCCAAGTCATCACCCTAGTCCTTGTATGTCATCAGGTGTTTGTCAGGTTGTGTTGTTTTGAATTTCGTTCCCTCTCTTCCTTATTTAATTGCAAGTTGGAAAAAGGAAATTAAATGGGTTTTAGTATTTAAGTTTTTGATCGAATTAATTTGGTTATTATGTGGAAGATGTTATTTAAAGTTATTAAATTAATTTAATTTAATTAATAAAATAATTTAATCTTGGATTAGATTTATTTTATTGAATTAATTAAATTAATTAATTTGAATTAAGCAAATTCATTGTGGAAATTATTGGATATTTGTTGAAATTAAAAAAATTAAAGAAAATGATTTAAAAGTCAATTTGAAAGTTTGAATTCAAAATTTGAAGAAAATGAGATATTTTGCATTTTCTGTTTTTTAAAAATTTATGAGGGTGGTTGTTGAAATTTTAGGGTTTTATCCTTATGGTTGAATTTTGTTTCTCAATTTTGCGATTATGAAGTTTTGGAAAATTGAAAATGGAGGGAGGAAGATTGTTGCATTTTGTGGGTTTTGGATTGTGGTTGTGAAAATCTGTGGAGATGAGGTTGGGAGCTGAGCACCGTTTCTGGATCCCCTCAAACTCAAGGAAATCGAGTTCATTAAATTAGTAGTTTCAATTTAAAGGGATTTACAATTTATTATTTTGTTTGGAAATGGTTAAACCTTGTTTTGTATGTGATCTTTTCTCAAAAAAAAAATGGTTCTTGACTGTAAATAGGTATTTCAATTTTATTTCCTCAATTTATTTCTTATGGGGATGTTTGGATCCTAATATATATTTATATGTACTGATATATACATATATATTTATATATTTAGGTGTTATAATTTGTTTTAAAAATTCATCCTTTTAAAGGTTATGCTGTTTGGGTTTTTTAAATGCCCATGAAGGAATTAAAAAAATTTGAGGGAAAAAATATTTTAAAAATTAAAATTAAAAAAAAATAAAAATTAATGGGGGGGTTGGGGGCTCAACCCCCACCGCACCTCCCATGGAGGCGGGTGGAGGGAGTCGCGCCCAACGCGCTCCCCACAACACCTCGTGGTCGGCGCTAACGCAGCTGCCACCACCACCGGTGGTCGGCTGTGCTAAGCACAGCTGGGCCACCTGCAAGGGTGGACGATTGTGCTTGGCACAGTCACCACCGCCAGGGTCAGCACTGCCGCCGCCTGGCCCGGCCTCCACCTCCGCCCACTGCATAAAACCCCCCGCCTGCAAAATGCCGCTGCCTGGTTCGACCGTCGTCGGTGAGCAAACCACGGCCATGAAGAAAACTGTGGTCGGCAGCCTAATGCGCCCAACCAAATCCGCGCGCATGGCTTGAGGCAGCCACCCCATGACTTTTGGGTGGTGCACGACCCAAGGGAAGTATAATAAAATAATGGAAAATGAAATAAATTAATATAAATAAATATTAATATTTTGTAGATTATTATTATAATATTAAAGTATTATTTAATAATATTTTATATTATAATCTATAATATTAAAATATTATATTTATATATATTATTTTTAAATAATATTTGATTTAGAGAATGCATGATTTAAATTTAATTGTGAAATTTAAATTGATGTGCAAAAGACCACTTATTAATCTGATTTATTTTATAATGATTTAATTTGCAAGGGCAATCGGTTATTTATTTTAAAATGAAATGTCCTATGTTATAGTTGGAAATGTCTATTTTATTAAGAGTAAATAGGGAATTAAATATTAGTGTAATTTCTCCCTTATCTGAAAAGATGAATTCTTAATTCAGTTTTATCGATGTAATGAATTACGTAATGTAATGAGGAATGGATTTAGAATATCCAAAGGTAGTTCTTTTCTATTGCCTTCAGTGAATATGTCTTCCGTGTTTACGTCTTGGGAAGTGGGTTAAATGTGTTGTAAATTTGTAAGTCTTCCAGATGGTCTGTTGTTTGTAAGGGTTGTCGTTTTTTATGTCAACCTGTTGTGAATTATCTGGGTAGTGCATGAGGTTGTGTCTATGTTAGTAATTGGTTTTCACGAACGGGGAGGTTTGTACCTCCTTGATTTAGGAGTGGATTTCGTGAGTTGTGCCTCCTTGTCAGGAGTGACTTTGTTACTTTTTACCTCCAAGTGTTTGGAGAGGGTTTGAACTTATGTTGCCTCCTGAAAAGGAGAGGTCATGGTATCTTGTTTATTGCATCTTTGTACCCTTGGTGAATTTTTGGTATGTTGTTGTCAAGTAGAGGAGTGGCTTGTAACGGGGGCTGGCACACGAAGTGGTGCTAGGGTAACTCGTTGTAAGTGGTGTAATTAAGTTATAACTAAATCAATATACTTAGAAGTTTGGGTAGTACTTCACACTAAAAAGATAATTATGCCTCACTCATAGACTCAAGTGCTCAGTTAGGCTTGGGATGGGTGGGAAGGCCTAGAATGGCAAGGCCATCTATCTTTTCTGTATGAAAGGTATTTGATTCCGCATAAGTGAGTATGGGGGCTGGGATTCGGTAAAGGTGACCGGGGTAACCCTTAGTGGGGGCCGGAGCCTAGGAAGAATCGCCATGGGTAACTCATGACGAGCTATGTGATGACACTCTGTCTAGGACAATAGTTGGCTTTTGATTTTGTATTAGTATGTATGAGGGCCAAGGATCGGTTGAGGCCACCATCTTGATGATCCGCAGTGGGTAACTGATGATGTGCTATGTGATGGCACTTTGTGCGACCATAGTTGGTACGTGTTCTTGTGGGTATGGTTTCCTTAACATACCTAATGTGACCATAGTTGGTATTCGGTTATTATGTGGTATGGTTCTCGTAACATACTTGTTCTGCTTTATTCCTGGAATCATCATGACCATGCAGTGCTGTACTTGTGTTGTACTTGCATGTATTTGAGTTGTACCTTGGGATGTACTTGTGAGGTTCATGTGATTGGTTGTTTCAGTTTGGTTCAGTTATGTTAGCCTGTGTCTAGAGGTAGATTGTCTTGACTAGGATTCCTGGTTACTATCTCCTAGCACGGGGGGTGGGCCTTTGGGTTCCACTTGGTTGGGTGCCATGTACCTTAATCCGTTGGGTCATTTATTCATGTTCATGTGGACGAGACTTCCAGTTGGAGAGCTCATGGGTTTCAGTATTAGTCCTTATTGTATTTCATTTCAGTTGATCTTGTATTATTTTTACCCCTTAGTTGTTATCGAGGTGGAAGTTGTAATTGTAATCTTATTTATTGGACTTACCTCATTTGGGGAATGAGAGTTGTAATCTTATTGTTTGCTTGTGATTAATGAAATGGAAAGTTATCTTTATGCTTTGATGTAATTCATCTTATTGGAATGTATGTGTTTAATAATTTGAGTAATGAATGTCATGGATTAAGTTCATGTTTTTTGTTGAGGTTCTATATAACCTCTGTCTTGTAACCTTAGAGGCTGTTGGCATTAGTTGTGAACTTGCTTATTAATAATTCTTAAAAAAATAAAATTAGCCTGTTTAAGTAGTTGTTTGCAACTTTTCTACGGTTGCGTGGCGGGGCATTACAGCCTCAGTCAGACCCCTATTTTTTGATGTTTCCATCTCTACAAACAACCATGTTTGCAATGATGGAGAAATAGTATGATAAAGAATGAAATGCAAGCAAATAACACTAAAACACTACAAGAAAGTAATGTGCTTACTCCACCAAATAATAGAGGAGAGGAGTTTAAAGCTTACCACCTCCACCAAGAGCACTCAAGGCTAATGAGGGAGAGAATGAGAGGAACTCAAGCATCTAATGCAATGGTGTTGTTCTACACTTTCTCTACTAAGGTGATGGAGTGATGGAGTTGTTGCTATGGAGTGAAAAAATGTTGCTTGAATGCTTGAAGTGAATGCTTTGATCTATAGATGAGATTGTCTAGCCTTAAAATCAATGAAGGAATAGTGGATTTGAAGGAAAGAGTGAAGAAAACGGCCATATTCGAGTTAGACAGCCGAAGAGGGCATTACAAATTGACTTCCAATGGGAAGTGTAATGCCTCTCCAGGTTCCAACTGTAGAAATCTACTAGGGATGTAAGCACACCACACGAGCGTCTTTGCTAGTTATTCTTCCACCAAAGCTCAAAAAAGGTGCCAAGTGGAACAAGGACAACAGGATTATGTGGAATTAAGCCTCCAAATTTGAATTTCTAAAGTGAGGAAGGGTAAAAGGGGAATTTCCGTTAGGGGTGGAAACTCGCTCCTATACAATTTGTCCCCACTTTAGCGAGCACAAATACTGATGAGTTCTTCAGCAAAGTAGATCAAAGAAGTAGTAGGGTCAAAAATGTATACCTAAACCTTCGAGGAAGCAGACCATGATCTGGTGAACTCGAGAGCGCAGGACATGTAAAGGACTTCATAGCCCTGCAGAACTATGAAGCCGAAAGAAAGCACCTTACAGGCCTACAAACCTACAAGGAAGGTATCCTCCAAGAACTCTCACATGAAGGAAACTAAAAAAAGTGCCTTACAGACCCATAGACTTGCAAGGAAGGCACTGTCAAGAACTCTCACATCAGGGATGTCAAGAAAAGTATACTTTGTAGAGTCAAAAAGTGGCTTCACGGGTGCACCCATGAAGCGAAATGTTTACCCATAAATAAAAAAATTCAAGAAGCAACCACATAGGAAAGTAAGTGAACAGTCATGCAGACCCTCGATAGGCTAGAAGACTTTCAAAAGGTCCCTTGGGAACCCTTAAAAAGGAAGAGGGGTCCACTCAAGGGATGCATTATTTGAAAGTGAGGTCTAGTAAGGCTATCCCCAAGCTAGACGTAAAGATGTAAAGTAGGTCTAGTCGGGTTACCCCTGAGCTAGATGAAAAGATGTAAATCAGGTCTATTCAGGCTACCCCTGAGCTAGATGTAATAGGAAAAGCTTTTAAAGGCAGGTGTGAAAAGAAAGGGTCCACTCAAGGGACATGTTGTTCGAAGGCTAGTGTCTTCTTTCTCAAATTGATCCCTCATCAAGGAATCCTTCTTAAAGATGTTCACTTCATCATGGAATTTGAAAGGAAGAACATGTCCCCACATGATGGGAAGATCAATCCAAGTCATTTCTTTATGAACCTATGATGAAGGAAACATGTTCTGTTAGGGTTTCAAGTTGAGAGTGCAATTCTAACAAAGAAGTGTATGAAAAATATTGAGAAAAGATTCATTTTCCATGAATGCATTTTTTGAAGGTCAAAGTGATGTAGAGGCGGCTTTGTCACACCTAAGAGGGACAACTCAAGCAGAACAGGGAGAAGGACGAAGGAGAAAGAAAAAGGAAAGATAATACAAACAAAGGGTATAGGGGGATCTCATTCTGTGAGGTTAGATATGTCCTTTCTTATATAAATAGTAGGTAATTGTGGTGCAAGGAGTAATATCATCAATCCCCAACCAGATCAAGAAGAATGCATGGAAAGCAAAGTAAAAGTAAAAAAAATTGTCAAAATGTAAGGGAATCCTAAATGCCCCCAACACTTTGTATTATCCCCAATATTTTGAAAGTGAATCGCAAATATGGAAGAATGATGATACAAATAGAAGAAGGTTTACAACACAAACACCACACTTTTATTCGAGTACCAATAGGGGTGACAAGGGTCATCTAGGTACATATAGAACGATCATGGGGAACACATCACAACACACACACACACATCTAATCTAAAGATAAAGAAGAGGTCTCCCCATAACATTAGTCAACCAAGAGGTCGTTAGCTTCCCACTCTAGATCATTGTAGGGGGAGGAGGATGAGCTTACAGTAGTGGAATGTTAAGGGGAGGAGCTTCTGAACCTTCCGCAACAAGGGCTAAGGAAGATGGACCTCCAAGGTCTCCATCACTCAAATCTTGTAGGTATAAGGTCAACGAATTTGCGAAGATCACTGATAAGGTTGGAACTTCATCCACCGAGTTAAACATGCACTTAATGGGAGTGCCATGTTTCACCTCGATGGATGGAGGAAGTCACTCCCAAGGTTCACTGCTAAGCTCACTGAGTGATCCAAGAGTGGTGATGAACTCGGGAGAAGTCGAGACTGGTTTCATTGCTAGGAAAGAACAAGTCAGCACGAGGCTATCTTTCAGAGAAGGCAAGATCCTCTTACTTCCTTCTTGCTAGAAGGACCACTCTCCACTTTCTACTTCGTTAGGGGAGGTGAGATCCCCACAAATGAGACAAGAAAGGCTGAGAAAGAGGAGGAAAGAACCACAACAGATACGACTGAGGTGCTAGTCATATCTATAAACTTTAGGAAAGGTAGGACATCTAGGATGGATGTCAATAAAGGTGATTTTGCTGAAGGAGAGATGAACACCTGCACATTTCTAAGGTCAGATGCATTTGCACTCGCAGTGGAAGCCAAAAGTGTTATAGAGTTGGTTTGAATAGGAACATAGTGGAGGAGAGAGGAGGATGCAATAAGAGGCCCTGAAACAAGGGTATTAATCTCCTCTTCCTTATTTTGTGAGGTGGCCTACTTGGCTGGGAGAGCATTTCACTAGTGCTTGCACTTACATGCAAGGAAATTTTTGCAACTCGTATAGCTAGAGGATGGAGATTGTGAAGGAGCAGAAGGCTCTTGCTCAACCATATGATTTTCCTCCACATTTATTTCAATTAGAGGGATAGGCTCTTGCACAGGAGTAGGAGGGACAATTTTAGAGACAACGTCGGGAGTCAGATCCAATGCCTCAGCAGCGGGCCTCTTCTCATTCACTACTTTAGAAGTAGGGGCGGTAGGAGGCCGCAAAGGCTAGGACACAAAGGATTCCCCACAAGGGGATTTCTGCCTACCATACAAGTAGTACCAAGGTCCAGAAGGCTTGGTAGGGAGTTCTTATATCCTGATCTTGGGTCTACACCAAGCAAGCACCATCAAAATTAGTGGGTAAAGTCCAAGCTTGCTCATCCAATACTCCTCCCAAGAAAGAGGAGTGGACAAGGAGCCTGAGAAGGAGCGAGCTTCTCCTTTCCCTTCTAGGAAGAGGAGGCGACTAGTTGTTCTGCTATGGGAAGGGTCAACTTTGGCTATCCCTTGCCCCCAATTTTATACTTTACGTAGTTCTTGTATAATAGGTCCATTCTCAGAGGAAGCATACCAACTAGAGTGGGCCAAAAGTGATCCAATGAATATCCCCCATGAGACACCATGGGCTGGTATATAGTGTCATGCACTACGTGTACGAAAACTTCATGGGAAAACTTTAAAAACTTATGAATTATAGAGGTGATATCATTCATGGAAGCTAGCCAAGGTATGCCCAACATCACCCTAAATAGGTCTAACTAAGGAATAACATCAAAAACCATGTCTACATTCCTAGGTCCAACTAGGACAGATAGAGTTATCAATCCATATGGCTTAAGAGCAAGGCCATCATGTGTACAGGTGATAGACTTCATTTTTTCATATTCCTCCATTTACAGGGAGTTCAAAAATAGAGTCTCCTCTGTGATGAAATTCACTCTACTCAGGGGTCAACTAAGACCGCTATCACAATGTTGCCACTGAGGTGGGCAAGAATGTATAGTGGAGACGGTTTTTTCATTTATCGGTATATCTTGTGAATGAATGTTATATCCAATGAACTGATCACAAGATGAGGAGAAGAAGTAGCAGTAACCATGTTAGTGTATGCTTCAGGCTAAGTAAAAAAATTAGAGGGATTGATAATCATGTTAGCAGAATGCAACGAAAATGGGTTCATGTATATCTGCAATTCACTATTAGTTTTCTCCATTGATTTATTCTTGTTTGCCTCCATCAATATGAATAGTACCATACTCGATGTGATCCTGTATCTCATGACACAGGCGCATGCAATGTTCGGTATCATGTCTGTTAACTCGATGGTATTGACAATAGGTATTAACTTCATACTAGCTAGGGTAAGGCTCTGTATGGGCTTAGGGCTTGGCAAGCTAACGATCTTATCCTTCAACAACTTTTGTAAGATGGAGGAATAAGATTCTAGTAACTTTGTGAATTTTTGGTCGTGTCTGAGGTCGTTGTTATTCACAACAGCTACTATGTTTGCAATGACTTTTCCTTTTCTAGAGATTGGTACAATGGACTTCCCTTTAGGATGGGAGCATGAGGAAGGTCCCCAAATTGAACCATCGTCTACTGGTACTCCCATAGGGCTACACACAAATGCACAAAATAAGGGTATTTCATAAGGGAAAAATTATCTTTCCAAGGCCTTTGTAAGTTCCATATAAACACCTTCTACACATCAGAGTCTGGTAACGAGTATGAGATTTTTGAAAAGAGTGTCTAATATTGCGCTATAAAATTAGTAATCTTCTCATTATCCCCTTGTTAACATTGGACAAGGTCAGAGAAGGTCATATTAGGTCCGATGTTGGCTTGGAACTATCGTAGGAAATGGTTCAGAAGCTGATTGAAAGTAAAGATGGAATTGTCGGGCAAGGAACAATACTACTCAAGTGATGTGTCCGTGCGAGATCGAGGGAATAATTTTTCCATCAATGCATCATGATGGAAGAATTTTGTGCATAAGGCATTAAAGGTGGATACATGTGTTTGTGAGTCCCCTTTGCCACCGTATTTCTTAAATTTGGGAATCTCCATCCCTCATGGGAAAGGAGTGTTTAAGATTGCTACCAACAATGGGTTATGTTGGAAGAAGGGATGGAAGATAGGCTAGGTAGAAACTTGGGAAAGGTTCACCAACTGGTTCTGCATCTTCCCCATATTCTAAAGAAGGGTATTCAAAATTGGGTCATTAGAAGATATAGGACTAGTGGAACTGCCACTAGATCCACCACCAAAACCATCACCGTAACTACCACTAGAGCCATCACTGATGCCACCACCACCAATGTGGCCTCCGTGGGAGCCAATGCCACTTCCAAATCCACCACCATGGCCTCCACCAAAGCCACTTTTTCCAGTGCCACCTCTGCCACCAAATCTACCACTACCAAAGCCTCCACCAATCATCCTACCAAATCCCCCACCATCGAGGGTGATAGGAGGGGTGAGGTGGAAACCCGGAGGTTTTCTATTTACTTTGACAGTTTCAGAACTTTTGGAAGCAATAGGGATATTGATTGAAGGGACCATTTTGGCCATGTACACGGATGTGAGAGGCATTGACACTCCTAACTGTCTCTCATGTTCTTCGAAGGGGCCACCTCATATCATGCTACCATTGTTCGCAGGGGCACATGCTTCAATGAGACCAATGAGACTAGCCAGGAGTTCTACACCTGTTCGATCTTTTCCTATCATATATTTTATTTTCTTGATAATTTTATCATCCCTAGCCAGCTTCAAGTTTTTCTCTAGGTGATTTGCCAAAGCACTTAACCCTTAGCTCAAACTAGTGACATATTCAAAAGGGATGTGGACAAATTCATGCTCATCTATGGAAGATGATGTAGGCGATGTAGGAGGAGTAGGGACATGGTCAGTTTCATCAAACAATCTTGACTCACCCCATGATACCTGCTCTTGAGTGGTCAGGCCAACCCTAGAACCAGAAAAGAGAACTATAGATAAATTAGGAGTGACCTTTGTCTTATCCTTCGAAAGGTATCATAAAATTCTCCTAAAAATCTACCTAGAGGTCATGGACTGGGTTGTGATGCTCATAAACCTTCACAACACACAAGGTTACAATGATCAGAGGGTACAAGGAGGAAAGCTCAAACACTAACAAATGTGTAGACATTGGTTCACGTCATTTTCACCAAAAATGTAAGAGAGGGGGACCAGCAACGTCAAGGGCCCAGGTCATGGAGGGTCAAGAGTAGCAAGATGCCCTAACTTACCTCAATTTAAGGAAGTTTTAGGAAACAAATGATGAGAATGATGAGGACTATAAGATCCTTTGATCACTCTACAGACCTAAGATTTGAGAGGAGAATAGGCGAGTCAGTTTTCAAGGTCAACTCTATGTCTTAGATAATTCTCTATCAGAGGGAAGAAGCATAATATTGGGATGACAGTGTGGCACGCTTGTGTCTCTCAGGTGTCTTGGCGTCTGTACGGCTAGAGGACCAACAAGAAAAGGTTTGACCACTAAAAAACAAACTAACAACCTAGTTAATGATTTGTAAGTGAACAAAATAACACTATGAAGTAAGAAACATATAAACATATATGATAAAAAAAATAGATTAATGCTAGGGTGACAAGAATAATCTCAAACAAAATCTTGTTTTCTAGTGTTGAGAAATGATGCCTCAATTACTAGCTTGAACCTTTGTCTTTTTGGACTTGGGAAAAAAATCTGTTTTCTACCTTTACCGCCATACCACGATGGTCTTCCTTTATATTCTAGTGGTACCGTGATGAAGGGTTTGGTGGTTACCTCATTACCGCGCACGGTCTCCTTCCTCACTGTGGTGGCCACAGTATCGGTCTCTCCGTCTAGCTTGTGGTTATCGCCTTACCGTGGTCAGTCAAATGACTGACTGCAGTGGCCATGGTAAGACCACCAGTGGCCTGGTTGGCGATTATCGCCTTACCAAAGTCAGTCATATGACTAACCACGGTGGCCATGGTAAGACTACCAGTGGCCTGGCTGGCGGTTACTACCTTACCGCGGACGGTAAAGAGATTGATCGCGGAGGCTGCGGTAAGACCGCCAGTGGTCAGCCAAGACGGCAACCGCCATACCGTGGTGTGTCTTGGAGCAGGCTGCGGTAGCATGGTAAGAAGGTTTGTCTGGGCTCAGTGAAGTCGAGATGAGCTCGGTTGAGCTCACCGCCATACCACAGGTCAAACTTGGTAGGGCTATGGTAGCGCGGTAAGGACTTTAGAGAGCTCAGATGAGCTCGTTGACAGGGTTGACCGAGTTAGACTCGATGACATAAGAAATAGATGAATGAGATGTGGCCATGTGGCTCAGTGTCAGAGTGATAATTGGCTAGAGGCCAAAGTCATAGCAACAGTTATTGCAGGTCGACTCAGGGTGGCGGACAAGACCCAATTTGGGTAAAGAAGTTATGGCCTGAGTGGCTCGATGGAGGAAGATCAATATGGACAGATCATTGGTGTGATTGGATTAGAGATGATTGTACTTGATAGTCAGCGCTTGGTTGACAGAATTGAATGCAGCGTATGACTTATGTAAGTCAAGTATGTGATTGCAAAATGGAGAGATAGAGAGTTTTTTCTCTAACTGTATGTTGGATGAACATTTTTAATAGTGAGATAATTCTAGAAATGCTGTTGTGAGATGAACAGAAGCAAGACTGTGATTTGTATGTAATATTGTTATTATTGTAATACAAAATATTCTTTGCTTGGTGTGGTGGGTTTTTTACCTAGAAAGGTTTTCCCACGTTAAATACCTGTGTCATCTATGAATGCTAAATTGGTGCAATCTTTATTTTGCTAAATGTATTAGATCTCAAGTATTTTAGATGATATTGAAACCTATTTATGCTCTTCACCTCTATTGTATTAGTGTTAAGGGAAAGTATTCCATACTTTAAGGTCATTTGTTGATCCTAGCTTTTCCCTTCAAGTGGTATCAGAGTCTGGCTAGTTGTGTTATCCTTGTAGGAAAGATCATTTTTTTTTGCTAATACTGGTTCAGTGGGAGTCTTGCATTTTTAAAACTTGTTTCTATTTGAGATGGCGAATACATCTAGTAGAGTAGATATTGAAAAATTTAATGGCAGTAAATTTGAGTTATGGAAACTCAAGATAGAAGACTTGCTTGTGGATAGAGACCTCTAGATTGCAGTGTCTGGAACTAAGCCACAAAGTATGACGCAAGAAGCTTGGGATCTTGCTGATAGAAAAGCAAGAGGTTTGATAAGACTAAGTCTAGCTGATTATGTACTCTTGAACGTCCATGAGGAGTAGTCTACAACTTCATTATGGAAGAAGCTTGGTGATATTTATCAAGGAAAGTCTCTGGTAAATAAGTTATTCTTGAAGAAGAAGTTGAACTCCTTGAAGATGGAAGAAGGTGCATCTATTGCAGACCATATGAACTCATTTAACATGAGTGTTACTCAGATGGCATCTATAGGTGTAAAGATAGAGGAGGAGGATCATTGCATGCTCCTATTGTGTTTGATACCTGACAGCTGGTATCATCTTGTGATGGCCATTGGAAGAACTATTGCTGCTTTCAAGATGGAAGACATTGTTGCCTCATTGCTATTTGAAGAGATGCGGAGGAATTCTTTAGAGATGGCCAAAGAGGCCCTTGCTGTTCAAGGTAGACCAAAGGAGAAAGGCAAGAAGTTGAAATCCAAAGTTGAAGGGAGAATCAAAGTCTCCTAGAAAAAATTTCAAGGTGAGATGTTGGAACTATGGGCAACTTGGACATATCTGGAAGGACTGCAAGGAGAAGAAGAAGAAGAATGCTTCGAACAATGAATCTTCTCAAAGTGAAGCAGACACCTTTATTGCAACAACCTTTACAACTCAAGCATCAGATGATGTCTGGTTGGTTGACTCAGGTGCATCTTTTCACATGACGTCCAATAGAGAATGGTTCTCTAAATATGAGAAGTATGATACTAGAAAGGTATACTTGGCAAGTGATTCAATATTGGAGATAGTTGGTAGAGGAAGAGTCGGAATTCAGTTTCCTGATGGGAGAGTCAAAGGTATTGGTGGCGTACTTCACATACCAGGTCTGGCTCAAAATATTCTTTCTATCAATAAGTTAAATGATGCTGGGGTAGAAGTTTATTTCTCGAGTAAGGGATGCAAAATGGCTAGAGGTGCAATGGTGTTGGCTAAGGGTGTTTGTACTAGCACTCTATACAAGTTGGATGCACATCCTATTCTTTGTAATAGTGCCTCTGTAAAGTCATCCAATGTTGCACCTGTAGAGAAAGATGAAGACACTTTTTTGGCTGCAAATGCTTTGGAGGTAAAACTTCCTGCTGAGAAGACTATGCTATGGCATCAAAGACTTGGGCACAAATCTTTTGGTATACTGGATTATGTGCATTCTGATGTGTTTGGTCTAGTTAATGTTCCTTCATTATCGAAGTCTAGATATTATGTTTCTCTTATTGATGACTGTTCGAGAAGGGCATTTTTATACTTTATTAAAAGTAAATCAGAAGTGTTCAGTCGGTATAAAGAATTTAAATCTTTGGTAGAGAATCAGACTGGAAGGAAAATCAAATTTTTGAGGATAGACAATGACGGTGAATTTTGTTATGCAGATTTTGAAAGGTATTGCACTGATCATAGAATTAAAAGGCATAAGACAATGCCTTACACTCCACAACAAAATGGAGTTTCTGAAAGGTTGACCAGGATGCTGATGGAAAAGGCAAGGAATATGCTAAGTGATGTTGGTTTAGAGAAGAATTTCTAGGATGTGGCTGTGGCTACAACATGTTATCTAATAAATAGATCTCCTTGCTCTGCTCTTGTTGACAAGACGCCTTTGGAAGCATGGTCTGGTAAGAATCCCTCTCTGAGGCATGTCTGTGTGTTTAGCTGTGAGGCATATGTTTATGTGCCAAATGAAAAGAGATTTAAATTGGATAACAAGGTTGTCAAGTGTATTGTCATCGGCTATGGAGTTGGTGTGAAAGGATACAAGCTTTGGAACCCTGTTACTGAGAAGGTTTTGTACAGCAAGAGCGTGATATTTCGTGAACTAAAACCTTCAGTAAGTAATCAACATTTTGGGACAGATCAGAGTGACAAGAAGAAGGATGCAATTGAGATTCCCCAAAATCAAGAAAGGGAAGAGCTGCATGGTTTACTTGAGACTGAGGAGAGCTCAAGTAGCTCTAGAAGTTCTGATGATGAAGAACAACCTCAGCTTGTAAGAAGATCTACATGAGAAAAAAGGAAACCTGATAGGTATGGTTTCTCTATGTTAGATTCGAACTGAGCCTATGCTTTAATTATCAGCACTGATGAACCTAGGACTACTAAAGAAGCAATCAACATGGTTGATTCAAATTCTTGGCTAGATGTCATGAATGAAGAAATGGATTCTTTGAAAAATAATGAAACCTCGAATTTGGTACCACTGCCTAAAGGGCGAAAGCCTATTGGCTGTAAGTGGGTATTCAAAAGGAATACAGGTCTTGATGGCAGTGTTGAGATGTATAAGGCTAGGTTGGTTGCAAAGGGTTTTTCTCAAATTGAGGGAATTGATTATGGAGAGATCTTTTCCCCTATAGCAAAGCTGACATCCATCAGATTTTTATTGTGATTAGCAGCTGTGTATGAATTTGAAATTGAGTAGATGGATGTGAAGACAACATTTCTCCATGGTGAGATGGAAGAAGAAATCTACATGTCCCAGCTTGAGCATTTTTTTGAAAGAGGTAAACAAAATCCGGTCTATAAGTTGAATAAATCTCTCTATGGTTTAAAGAAATCTCCTAGAATGTGGTACCAAAAATTTGACACGTTTGTGTTGTCAATTGGATTTGTGAGATCAAAATCTGATCATTGCATTTATTATAAATCTGAGAATGATCATGTGCTTGTTATTACCTTGTATGTGGATGATATGTTATTAATTGGAAATAGCAAGACTATGATTTTTGATCTTAAATCTCAGTTTTCTGCAAAGTTCAAAATGAAAGATCTTGGTGCAGCTAGGTACATTCTTGGAATGGAGATAACCAGGGGTAGAAGAAGCAGAAAGCTTTGGGTCAATCAGATTAAGTATGTGAAGACTGTTTTGGAGAGGTTTAGCATGGATGACTGCAAGCAGCTAGTTGTTCCCGTCATGCAGGGAATGAAGCTATCTGCTAAAGACTATCCTAAGTCTTCTAATGAGAATGAGGACATGACCAGTGTGCCTTATGCAAGTGTTGTTGGTAGTTTGATGTATGCTATGGTCTATACTAGACCCGACATTGCCCAAGTAGTGGGATTTCTAAGCCGATTTATGGAAAATACGGGAAGATCACATTGGGATGTTGTGAATAGAGTATTCAAGTATTTGAAGAGAACTTCAGATTATGCACTGTGTTACCATGGCAATATGGTTGCATCACAGAAATATCTTAGCATCCAAGGTTATGTCGATTTAGATTAGGCAAGGGACATTGACAACAGGCAATCGACCAATGGATACACTTTCATTCTTAATGGTGGAGCAATCAGTTGGATGAGCAAGCGACAGGCTGTAGTTACTTTATCCATGATAGAGGCAGAGTACATGGCTGCAACTCACACCTATTAAGAGGCCTTTTGGTTAAACCATTTGTGTTCATACAATGGATTTAATGCTGTGAAGATTTCAATCTGCTGTGACAGTCAAAGTGCCATTTGTTTGGCAAAGATTCCTACCTTTCATGCCAGGACCAAGCACACTAATGTGAAGTATCACTTCGTGAGGGATATGTTTGAAGATAGCAAGGTCCTTTTGGAAAAGATTGACACCTTAAAGAATGTTGCAGATGCTTTGACAAAGCCGGTTAGCATAGACAAGTTCAGGTGGTGCGTAGAATCAATGGGCCTTGGGCTCCACGACCGTGAGTAATTTTTCAGAGTATATGAGGAAGCTGGGAATGTTCGTCAAATGGGAGCTTGTTGAGAAACGATGCCTCAATTACCAGCTTGAACCTCTTTCTTTTTGGACTTGGCAAAAAAAAAATGTTTTCTTCCTTTACCACCATACTACGGTGGTCTTCCTTTCTAATCTGGCGGTACCACGGTGAAGGGTTTGGTGGTTACCTCGTTACCGTGCGCGGTCTCCTTCCTCACCACGGTGGTCATGGTATCAGTCTCTCTGTCTGGCTAGCGGTTACCGCCTTACCACGGTCAATCAAATTACTGACCATGGTGGCCGGGGTAATACCGTCAGTGGCCTTCATCCCCTCAAATTAAAAAGATGGAGGATGAGTAACCTATAGTTGAAGCTTCAATAAAATCACCCTTGGAACTTGAGTCAAATCAAGTACACCAAACTACCTCAAGTCCAAAGCCACCTTTTCTTGAACACCTAACTGTTCAAAATCATCACTCTAAGGTTGAGACAGGTCTTGTAGGTCAATTAAAGGATGTGATCATCAAGATACCACTCATACAAGATATCAAATACATCCATATCTACATGAAAACTGTAAGGGATACATGTCTTAAGAAACCAAGTAGAAAAAGAAAAGATCCTCAGATAATCCATGTCTTGGGAAATCTTCTAGATATTATGTTAGGGAACATTACTATTCCTAAGTACATAGATCTTGGTAGTTCAGTAGTGGACATTAAGATTAATAAAACCCTCATTAAGAATACTTTGATAAACTTGGGGGAAGAAACAATGTAGTTACTTTAGTTAGCAAACCTTAGGTCTACACAAGTTATTTTATAGATAGCCGATAAGTCAATAGTTAATCCTAAAGGAATCATTGAAGACTTAGTCATTATATTGGATTCTTAGGAATATCCTACACATTTTATAGTTCTACAACCAAAGGTTAATCTTGTAGGTTACCCACTCATCCTAGGCAGACCTTTGTTAGCTACAACTGATGCATTTATAGGTTGTAGGTCTGGAAAAATGATAATATCCAATGGGATAGTCACCAAGAACTTGGTTCTCTATCCTCTAGGCCAACCTTATGCTGATATTGAGAAAATTATTTGGCCCACTTTGGATTGTTGGGAAATATGATTCATCTTAGAAAGAAACATCCAAGATTAGAAGTGCCTTCGATAGATTTTTTTCATTAGATTTCCCCAAAGACACAAACTACTATGCCAAAAGGCAGAATCAAACATAGTTCATTTCCCATATTGACCCTTAGAGAAAAATAAATGCTAATTAAACCAGTTCCAAACAACACCATTAAACAGATTCAATCACGTAGAACCATTAAACAAGAAAGATGGAACAAAAAGTAGGAACACACATATTTATGTGGGGAAAACCCTTTCGGGTGAAAAACACCATACTCTAAAAGCCCAGATCACCATTGTATTATTTAGCAATAAAATATAATTACAAATAAAATTGATGCTCTAAGCCTTTACAAAGTTTACATCTTGTTCCATTTGGAGAGAATCCAGAAAAATAACCCTTTTTTGATCTCTCCTCATTTCATTGTAGAATTTTTTAGGGTTTTATAGCATTTTTACTTAACCCTAACCCTAGTTACAACATTCCAATAGGAAACAGTTCGGTTCAATCTTCCACAGATAAATAGTTACAAAGTAGTTCAAATCTGTTGAGTCGATCATCATTTAATCCTTCGTTAGTCGACAACCAACCATCGCTTTCCAGCTATCAATTCTCCTTCATATAATGCTTTTTCATGGCCAGGGTCCACCAAGACACATGTACACCGCTTGTGTAATTCTAGATAATCAAAAGGGAATCTACAATATTTGCAACAAGTCTCCCAAAAAAGACTTAAATATTTAACACCCAACATGACATCATGTGATCACCGCTTACCAATCTAGCACCAGTCGAGTCCACCACGACACATTTCTAAAGCCCACACACCCCGTAGAAGTCTATTGAGACTCACCACAAGGGGCATAGGGCTAGTGGGCATCGTTGATCAAGCCGACAAGTGTCAAATACTCTGTCGATTACGCTCGCTTCATAATAGTATGATGATCCTCACCACAAAGGAGCTAGAATAAATGAGCACCATTGGATTAATATAACCACAATTGTCAATCAACAAAATCAACACTCCACCATGGTCCCCACTACTTCCATGACATCCAAGTCACTAATGACAAACCAATGCTCGCTTAGGATTGCTATGTCACTAAAAACCAAACTTCACAACTCCATCAAAGGTTTGAAATTCCCAAAACGCGTGACATGCCGATAAGCATGAGAACCCCAATATCGCTAAGTCAGAAAGTTATGAAAATTTAGAACCCCGCAAAATAGGTTTCAAATTTTAAATTTTTTGTGATCTAGTGATAGGTCTATCGAAAAGTTATGAATTTCCACAACCTTATGACATGAGTTCTAAAGTTAGGATTTTCAGTAATCCTGCAACATACAGGTCGAATAAGGGAAGAACACAATTCCTCCAGGAAGTTGATCAAGCCATTAAATTTGAGTCACATTTCTCAACATTCTCCCACTTGACAAAGAACTTGTTGGCTCCTTACAAAGCTAGAAGTTACTATATCAGCCATCCATGCAACTAAAAATACCCTCACCTGATGCTTCCATGCTCCACTAAGACACCTGCACCAACATCTAAGATGTCCACCACCTCAGGAAACAATTTTTGTGATCTTCCAAAGGAAAGGAACAATACATGGTGAATATGCACCAATCTACAAAACATAAGCACTAGATCTATTTGATAGAAAAGGCTATAACATACTACCACCACTTCACTGTGCTCACAAGATTTAAAGAAGAATAAAAACATCAACTTCATATCCCTCAACATGAACACATCTGTGAAGACATTCTCTAGAAACAAGATAGAACACCAGTTAGAACAATAACTAGAATAGTGACTGTACCCATCCAACTGATCCACCCACACGACTAAAAATAGCACACATAACAAGTGCTACTCCATCCAATCACACATACCTCCAAGGTATCCACATCAACAGACTCATGCCACTCCAAAACCAACCCATCAACAACAAATAGAATCTCCATGTGCCAACCAGTCGAAGAAAAAAAAACACATCCAGGAACTCCCACTACACAAGTAATAAATTTGACAAGATCAAGGCATACCAAGTCTACTAATAGCATAACATAGAGAGTGTAAACATGTAGTTTCAAGGGATCATCCACAATGGTATTCACTACCTATAATTAAATAACAAAACAACTCTTGCCACAAGTCTTCATAGCTCTCCCAAGTTCTCCACACCCAACAAAAGAAAGAGATTAAGAACCTCCATGTCATCACCCAAGAACATGAGTGAAAACACATGACCATAGGCTAGTGATCACTATAACTCTGACAAAATATCAAACCAATGTAATGTGAAAAAAAACATCCAAGGAGATAACCAAGACCAAAGAGAGAACCTCTGCACATTATGTACCTGTAGAAAAATCCTCCTACATACACCTCTTAAATGAAAATTGTGTGAAGTATGATCCCCTTCACAACCCCAAGAGAGAACCCTTAACAAAATCCAACCATTCAATCACCAAGATCAAAAATAACACATATATATCATTAAATCAACATGGATGTAAGCCTCTCACAAAAGATCAAAACTATTTTATTTCCCATTTTAGGAAATATGCCCAATGCATCTCCTAAAATCAACATCAATGAATGTAATCATAGTCCATAAAGAGATAACCATGCTATCCAACTCTCACAATGAATCCTTCAAAATCATCTAATAGTAGTTCAAGATCCATATCCATGAAAGAAATCATAAAGATACATGCTAAACCAATCCTCAAATGAGTATCCAAATCCAAACATCATGAATCAACTCATTCCATGAGAGTCAAAGCATGAAGAGATCTGAAAGAAATAATGGGCAATAAATTTCAAATGATAAACTGTCAAGTAGACGAAGATTGGGGAATGAGAATGCTCATCCAAGGTAACCAAGTCATCATGACTTCTCCAAGATAAATATCCTCATTGGTCTTTGTTGAACTCACATCCAACCAAGGTGTAGGCTCCTTAGATTTTTTGCTGAAATCTTCATCAAGAGTAACCATGAACAACACTTATTTCCTCACAAGAGAAATACATCCTCACCTTGTTATCCATGTATCCATGGGAACCTTCAAATGATCATCTCATGCTAAACTCCAAATGCATAATTGCACTATCATGAAGTTCTTGAGAATACGACCAATACACCCAACACAAAGAATTACTAGACCACTCTCAAAAGATCCAATCATCTGAATCGGGAACTTATCATGACATCATGATTTACACATCCACCTTAGGAGATACTATGCTCCAAGTGAACATTACAAAGGCATCAAGAGCAATGCATCATGCCAAAACTCTAATCTAGAACCAAGAGCATATCATGACATAATGCAAACAAACTCTAAACCAACATCACATGTCAAGCATTTCCAACACCTCGACCAAACACTCGCAAGATTCCTCCATGGCTCCGGGATGTTACACATCTTCAAATAATGTCCATGAAAATGTGAAAGAACCCTTTTGCAACAAAAATATCTAAGAGCTCCTCCTAGTAACATCTTCAACACTAAAGAAGACCATTCACCACTAAGTGATGAATGCACAGTCATTGCTAAAAGATCCCATTGAACCGTGGTACCAAGATTTTCAAGAACATGACCAAAAATCTGCTATACTGAAAAATCCTCTAGGTCCACTCATTAACAGACCATTTGACAACAATACAAAGTAGCACCAAGATCTCTAGAATCAAGCAGAGATTATCATCATTGTTAAAAGCTTACAAAAATTAGTGTATCCAAACTATCCATGACATCATGATACACATGCTACAAGTACCCATAACCGACTATTCAGGTACTCAACACCATCATCCTCTCATCTCAAAGCAACCATACCAATGCACAAGTGACCACAAACAAGGCTAGCTAATAGGTTTGCACTAGCACAAAAACAAATTTCATGGATATAGACAATCCACTTCTTATTTGTCTCACAACAAACATGTAGGTAAATAAATACCACAACATTGCACAACCCGTAGATCCATTCGACAAAAACATGCAAACCCATCATCGCACTGGAAACTACAAAACTAAGTTCTCAAAGAGAATAAACATGTAGACAACATGACTCAAACACCAGATCAAGCTCAGATATGATTTTCCAATCATTTTCATAGCAAGTACCATAGTATAGGAACCCAACAAGAAACACCACAAGAACATTGAATGAAAAATCACATACCAACACTCCCATGCAGAGAAGACATCACACCTCCTCAAACCATGTTGAACTACAACTATCTCATCTAGTCACACCCCAAAATCCATGGTCTAGAAAATAGCTTAACAACAACTCCACATTACCACAAGTTTTTCTTGACCGTTTAAAACTTGCAAACCCACAAAGCCATGCAATTACAAACCATCCTTAAAAGGAAAAATAAGTTTAGGAACTCTAGGCCCATTTCAAGCCAGCTCCAAAACCACCAACATGCACATGCATTCGAGGGAAATGGGCTATTTCAGAAGATTCCAAATAATCCAATGATCAACTCCATAGCCTTCATGCAATCAGAGTAACATAAGAATATTCCTTCCAATACCAACAAAAACACCCAGCATAAGCACACTTCTCCATGGATCTGCAACAACCCAAACTTCTCCATATCATCAGGGAGCCTCTCACATAGACACCCAATATGAAAGCTTATTGTAACACAACCATAGAGACAATAATATTCCACCCCATGCATGAGGGTTATACCACTACCAACTCACGAGCTTCAGGTCACATAATTTTAATATGAACAACTCAAGTTTATCCATCTTCTCCATCTTCCATGTTGCACATTGTTTCATAAACTTAAACAAAAAAGAAAGAACTTCTACTCATCAAAGGATCAATACATCAGCCAATTCCTCCAGATTTCATCAAGCTTGATAGACTAATAAATCTTCACAAAAGTAATACCTGAAACCGACATGTCTAGGGAGGAACAAAACCCAGAAGAAGGCTCTAATACCACTTGTTGGGAAATATGGGTAATCTCAAAAAGAAACATCCAAGATCAGAAGTACCTTCGATTGATTTTATTTCATTAGATTGCCTCAAAGACATGAACTACTATGCCACAAGGTATAATTAGATAGTTCATTTCCCACATTGACCCTTAGAGAAAAATGAATGCTAATTAAACCAGTTCCAAATAACACCATTAAACAGATTCAATGATGCAAAACCATTAAACATGAAATATGGAACTTAAAACATGAACACATATATTTACATGGGGAAAACCCTTTCAAGTAAAAAACCCCACACTCCAAAAGCCTAGATCACCATTGTATTATTCAACAAAAAAAATACACTTAAAAATGCAATTCAGGCTCTAAGCCTTTACTGAGTTTGCATCTTGTTCCATCTAGAGAGAAACTGAAAACATAACCCTTCTTCGATCTCTCCTCATTTCATTGTAGAATGTTTGAGGGTTTTATAGCATTCTTTCTTAACCCTAACCCTAGTTACAACATTCCAAAAGGAAAGGATTTGGTTCAATCTTCCATAGATAAACGATCATAATACAATTCAAATCTACTGAGTCGAACATCATTTAATCTTTCAACAGTTAGCAACCAACCATCACTTTCCAACTATCAATTCTTCTTCATATACCACTTTTCATTGCCAGGATCCACCAAGACATGTGCACCACTTGTGTAATTCTAGAGAATCAAAAGGGCATCTACAATATTCACAACAAGTCTCTTGGAAAAGACTTAGATATTTAATTCCCAACATGACGTCATTTGATCACCACTTACCAATCTAGCACCGGTCGGTTCCACCACGACATGTGTCTGAAGCCTACACAACCCATAGAAGTCTATCGAGACTCACCACAAGGGGCACAGGATTAGAAGGCACCATTGATCAAGCTAACAGGTGTCAAATGCTTAATCAATTCTTCTCACTTCATAAGAGTCTATCAATCCTTACCACAAAGGAGCATGGAATAAATGAGCACCATTGGATTAATATAACCAAAATTGTCGATCAAAAATATCAACACTCTATCATCATCCCCATTTCTTTCGTGACATCCAAGTCATTATTGACAAACAAATGCTCCCTCAAGATAGCCATGTCGCTGAAAAACTGCACTTCACAACCTCCATCAGAGGTTATGAAATTCCTAAAACCCACGAAATGCTGATAAGCATGAGAACCCCAATGTTGCTAAGTCAAAAAGTTATGAAAATTCAAAACCCCGTGACATATCAAAGTTTCAACTTTCTATGATCTAGCGATAGGTCTGTCGAAAATTTATGAATTTCCACAACCCCACATCGCTGGATTAATATAACTACAACCTTCGATCAACAATATCAACTCTCCACTATGGTCCCCACTACTATCAACATCCAAGTCGCTATATCATTGGAAAACCGAACTTCAAAACCTTATGTTGGAGGTTTTGAAATTCCCAAAACCCATGACATGCTGATAAGCATGAGAACCCCAATGTTGCTAAGTCAGAAAGTTATGAAAATTAAGAACCTCGCGACATAGGTTTCAAAGTTTCAACTTTTCGCGATCTAGCAATAGGTTTGTCAGAATGTTTTGAATTTCCACAACCTCATGATATGAGTTCTAAATTTAGGATTTTCAGCGATCCCACAACATACAGGCTGAATAAGGGAAGAACACAACTACTCTAGGAAGTCGGTCAAGCTAGTAAATTTTAGTCACATTTCTCAACATGTATGAGGAAGATAACTATTCTCTGCAAACATTGATGACTATAGAGTGCAACCCTTTATTGAATGACCTTGATAAAGATGAGATCATTTCTCACATAATCTAAAATGAGTGTGGTAGGATCTTGTAGCAACAAGACTACCTCATATGCCTACAAGACCCCTTGCAAAGTATTATACCCACCATTTCTATAAAAGAAGTATCTCAAATATTTCATTCATTCCTACCTCAGTAGTGTGTACCTATCATAACAATTCTTGAACTCTCATCTATCCAAGAGTCATCTAATGAATTGGAAATCATGTGAAGAAGAAAGTTAAACATAAATAATTCCTTGACAAAGGTGCAACAAAATTCTCTACAAATAGTTCTACAAGAACACTCAACAACATATGCATTGGATTACCATGATATGAAAGGCATAGATCCTGAATTATGTATGCACAAGATTTATATAAATGATGGTTATAGACCCATTCAAAAATCAAAGAGACGTATGAATCTTTCTTTAAGAGAGATAGTGAAAGTCAAACTACAAAAGCTCCTTGATGTAGGTTTTATCTATCTAATATCATATAGTGAATGGGTCTCACCTTGGGTAATTGTTCCCAAGAAAGGTGGAAAATGAAGAGTTTGTATAGATTATAGGGAACTAAATACAACAACTAGGAATTACCACTTTCCTTTTCCCTTCATAGATCAAGTACTTGATTCTCTAGCTAGGAAAAAGTACTTCTCATTTCTAGATGATTTCATTGGTTACAACCACATTAAAATTTCTAGAGGATTAGGGAAAAACTACATATTTAGATTTCCTTGGGGAACTTATGCCTAATTTTTTCTGCCCTTCAGCTTACATAATGTTCTACCTACCTTTCAAAGGGCAATACTCAACATACTTTTTGATTATGTACATGATTGTATAGAAATATACATGGATAATTTCACTACCTATGGTGAAACTTATGAGGAAGCTCTTAATAACCTAGAAAAAATATTAAAAAGGTGTAAATAACACAACCTGTCACTCAGCAATGAAAAGTGTTTTATGATGATGACACAAGTAATTGTATTGGGGAAATTTATATCCAATGTAGGAATTTAGGTTGATCCACACAAAATAGAAATTATATGTACCTTACCTGTTCCTCAAAAAGAAAGAGACATCAAGAGTTTTCTTGGCCATGTAGGCTACTACAGGTGGTTTATCAAAGATTTTAGTAAGATTGTTGTACCATTATTTGTTTTGCTGAGTAAGAACATTGAATTTGAATGGACATTGGAGTGTCAAAACTCCTTTGAAGAAGTAAAGAAATATCTGACTCAAGCACAAGTATTGAGAGATCCTAATTGAGCTCTACCCTTTCATATACATACAGATGCTTCAGATTTTGTCATTAGAGCAGTTTTGGGTCAAAAGGAAGGCAACAAAGAATATGAAATTTACTATATCAACAACAATCTTCAAGGAGCAGAGTTGAACTATATTGTAACATAAAAAGAGATGCTAGTTGTAGTATATGTTATTAATAAATTCAGGCACTATATTATTGGCTATTGAGTCCTTGTCCATATAGACCACACAACAATCAGGCATTTGATGAACAAGCCAATATTTGGGGGTAGATTGGTAAGATGGTTGCTTCTATTATAGGAATTTGACATTACGATAGTTGAAAAACCTAGTAAAGAAAATCTAGTGGTAGATTTCATGTCAATGTTTTCAACACAATCATCTGCAGGAGTGGTGGATGATTCATTTCTGATGAAAAAATATTTTCTCTACAAGTGTAGGTACCCTAGTATGCAAATATTTCCAATTATTTAGTCACAGGGTAGATTCCATCACACTTCTCTCCAAGGGAGAAGAGACAATTGGTTCACAAATGTTTCCCATACTCCTAGTTATCTTTTTATCTATTTTATATTGGCCTTGATAACATCATGATAAGGTGTATCAGGGAGGATGAGATCTTTGACATCGTGAAGGAATGACATGATGAGCCATGTGGAGGTCATTTTGTAACAAAAAATCCTTTAAGATCCTCGTAATTGGCTATGATCGACCAAATTTGTATAAATATTTAGTTAAATACACAATGAGTTATGATAGGTGTCAAAGGATAGGAAGATCAACCAAGAGTGATGAGATTCCCTTACAACCTTAGTTGACATTGACACCTTTTGACAAATGGGGTTTAGACTTTATTGGACCAATCTCACCTACATCTAACAACAAGGAATACATCCTTGTTTGCATTGATTACTTGACTAAATGGGTGGAATTAAAGGCCTTACAATTTTCCAAATATGGTAATGTGGCTAAGTTCTTATATGAAGATATCTTTACTAGGTATAGAGTACATAGAGAAATAGTCATCGATCAAGGACCATAATTTACATCTAATCTAATCACCAAGTTGGTTGAAGAATGCCAAATTAAACACAATAAATCAACACCCTACCACATTCAGGCTAATGGTTAGGTGGAAGTCACTAATAGTGATATTGAAAGTATTGTCACCAAGATAGTGCAGCTACATAGGAAAGATTGGGTTGTAAGGTTACTTGAAGTAGTATGGGATTACATACAATATAGAAAACCACCACTGGATTTACACCTTATGAGTTAGTCTATGGTAAGACAACAATACTTCCTATTGAATTTAAATATAAAACATTAACGATAGTAGTAGAACTAGAAATGGATTTAACAAAAGCTCAAAATGAAAGGCTACATACTCTAAATGTATTGGATGAGATAAGAATGGAAGCAATACATTACATAGAGGTAGTTCAACAAAAAATAATTAAGTGGCATGATCAGTACATTAAAACAAAGGAATTCACTATGGGGGACTGGGCATTGTTATATGATTCACGGTATAAATACTTCAAAGGAAAAATCTAGTCCAGATGGTTGGGTCCCTATGAAATTAGTCAAGTTTATCCTAATAGAGTAGTTTAGTTATGCACCATTGATGTAGTTAGATTTTCACTTCTTGTAAAAAACCATAGATTGAATCTATATAAGAACCCATTACAGAAGGATGGTTTTATATTTTCCCTATTTTGGAAATATTGTGCTCTGAGTGAACCAAATACAAAATCTAACACACAGAGTGATACTTCAGAAACACATGATATACTAGGCACATCTAGTGACCCGGTGATTGAGCTACATAGCTCAATCTCTAAAATCGCTCAGGATTAATTACTCATTTTATCTCACAAGCACACAATGCACATTATAATAATGTTCACAATATATTCAAATGGAATTTTTTTTTAATATTCACAAAGGGTCTTGATGTCGTAGGGACCTATAGCTTAATGTTGTCAATTCTCAAAATGGGCCCTGATATTGTAGGTACCTGTAACACCGTCTGGCAGCCAAAAAGAAAATTAAAATTCGTTCGAACCATAATCACTACAAGTTTGCATGCATTCATTTCACAATATCCACATGTAATATTCATCACTTCATAATAAGTACATGTGGCATAATTATTTTATTTCCTGCTTGCATTTCAAATACATGATTTGTCAAATTTCCAACTCATATTCGTAATACTTGTCCCATCATTTGCACTCGACACATACTATTCATTACCTTGCAGTTATTATATGTCACATTGAATCAATGAATAGATACATTCTTTCAAATTTCCATGTGCAGCATATGGTTATCTCTTCAAAGTAGTACTTCAGGTATGTTATCATGATTGTCATAGTCTTCTTTAAACTTTCATTTTATTTTTCATATTACTCCATCCATGTAAACTATTATATCATTACCTAACATCATTTCATATTTAAACCACCTCCAAATCATAAATGTGAAGTGATTTCACTTCACCAATTAAGTTGGGGGGAGGGTACAACCTAGTCAATATTTTCATTGGTCCTTTCAAAATCTGCTACCCAAATTAAAATTAATGGATAGAAATGAAATGCAAAACCCTCTAAATTATATCTAATTTTTGTTGCCATTTCCAATTGCTAAATTTTACACCCTAAGAACTTGAGATTAAGTTTAAACCAGAGTCGAGATTCAAACTTAGAACATGTTCATGATCTCGAATTAAGTGGTATTCAAAAGGGAAATTTGTAGTATGGTATGCCAGTAAATATATATGAGGAAATAGAAGGAAAGTGAATGGTTTTGAAGGTGGTAGAGAAGATTGAGCTAAAATTCCAAGCTGAATTGAGTACATTGAGCAGAGAAGAAAGCCAAAATGGGAGGTGATTTCATAGGAAGGGAGTCAACAGCTCACCAGCAAATTTTGGAGGATGTGACAGTTTTACCCATTTTTACCAAGGCTAGCTGGATCGACTACTTCTTGAAGTTAAGAAAATTTATTGATGAAATGACAAGAAGGTTTGCATCTACTCTTGAATATGATGAAGCTATAATAAAAGGACTTTTAGTAGACACATCTAATACTACCATTGCATAGGTCACTAGGTTATCAAGAATAGGGGCAAAATTTCTAGCTCGAGCCAATGTAGTTGTAGCCAAGGAATAATTCTATATACAAGGAGAGGAAATAGACTCCTCATCACAAGGTAAAAAGAGAATTTCCCTCCCCTGGTTATGGGAAAAAATTTCCTCTTACATTGTCAGATACATCACCTGTGATGGTAGGAAAAACCTTTTGTATACAATTCATTTCAAATTACTTAGTCACATTAGGCATAATAGGTTAGTGAATGTACCAAAAAATTTATACAATTTTTTGAAATAGATGGCCTCAGAATACCAAAGAAAAAACAGTGATACTTCTCTATCTCATCACTATTTAATTACGTTATTGATAAAGAGGAGTTTAAGGATTCAATACCCACAAGTGAAGTGTGAGGATTTTAAGGAATGCATAGACATTAATAGCTTATTGGATGCACCCGTACTACTTGAGAATGCAAAAACCGAAAATGAACCTATAGAGGAAAACACTCATGTCTCGTCTATGGCTTCACCTTCCTATAGCCAAGGTGAACATGAGGAACCTAAAGAACCATAATCTAGGTCACTCATAATTGAATAAATACCATCTTCTTCAACATCATAAAAATCTAAGAGTCGAAGAAGTAGTGAATCCACCTCTTCTACACCCTCTACACTAGAAGGGAAGCAAACTCCAAAGAAAAAACAAGAGAAGGAAGATGATTTTTTGAACAAGAAGAAGATGTTAAGAAGGAAAAGAAGAAAATTTAGAAATAAATACTCACACCTATATGCTCTAGTAGACTGAGAAGGCAAGGTGCCATGAAAGAAAATATGGAAGAGCTAGGGGAAGAAGGAAAGAGAAATGAACATAAATAGGATGATGTATTGTTTGTAGAAACAAACTCTAAGGTAAAGGGGGATAACCTTGGTAATGTAAATATGTCAGCAAAAAGGAAAAGATATGTACTAACAACTTGTGATTCAGAACCAAAAGATATATTTACTGCTAAGAAACTACAAATAGAAAACATAGATAGTCCCATTCATGGAGACTATGAAGAAGAGGGTAATGAATAGTTTGTAGATATAAAGGAATTATACATAGAAGAAAGGGATGCAAGGAAAGAACTCTAATAGTCATTGGAAAAGATTAAACACTTGGAGGAGATGGTAAAAAATTATGAATAGAAGGACAAGAAAGAGAAACAAAAATGCAGGAGATGGAGGAGATGGAGGAGAAATTGTAGTTGTATGGCAATGGCACTAAGCTAGATTTATTGGCACAGTTGGACATCACCAAGATAGGAAACAAAGAACTAGAAATTCCAAATAAGAAACCCCATCCTATAAAAACTCATAACTATCATACAACCTTGTCACTTGACCACCAATTATGGAAGGTAACTATTGAATTTTCACATGAAAAGGAGAAGTGGAAGAAAGAAAAGTGTTGGTGTTTCAATTAACACCTCTAGAGTGATTATTGGAAATGGATAGCTATGCACAGAATTAGCTTCTCTTCAAATTAGGAGGGGAAGCTCCCTCTTTTTATGATGATTGCATAAAAGTAAAGTGGATTAAGTTCCTATCTTTTTACTTAGCAACAGGGCACAAGGGTGTATAAACACAATGCATTGCAGCTAAGGTTTTCTTTGCTTTCTGTAGATCTTAACTACAACTAGTCTAAATTTTAATCTATAATATTTCCTCTAGAAAAATAGAGCAAGGGGATATAGGAGTAGGAATGGATGGTTCGATCACATGGATGAACTATCTCTCATAATACTTCCAAAGGCTCAAAACTTCTATATTTATGCCGAAATAGAACTCATGCAAGCAATCATCACATGGTAGGCTAAATCTCAAGATTCCCAAGGAGGCACAATTTCCTTTTTAAGGTGTAGGCTGAAAGGTAGACTACTAGAAATAATATATAATGATAATCCTACTCTCTAGATTTCCAAGGAGGCGCAATGTCCTTTCCAAGGTGTAGATTGAAAGAAATATTATTGGAAATAACAAACAATGATAGATCTTGAGACTTTTGGATGAAAGGAAAGGTAGCTCTCCTATTTTTACTATCTCAACTTCGATCAAAGATTACACTTTGATACAACAACTTGTGTCAATGACACTGTTAGAATTGGATATGGTTGCCAAGATATTGAGACCAAATGAAAAGCACGAGAAGAGAGAATATGATGTGACAAGAATAAATTGTATTCTCATCAATATGATTGTTATTGTGATTGATTTTACAATGAGAGACCCCTTGGTTATATAGCCAATGTGAGTACATAGGAGCAGATAAGATTATGACAAGTGTCGTAATCTTATGACATGAGACAACTATGAAAAACTATCACTCCACCTAAAGTGGAAATTTGATAATGTGATAATCACCACAAATGGTGGATCGCCCACAAAAGGTGGAGAGGTAATCACATGATATGTCCATGAAAGGTGGAAGTGATAAAGTAATAATATGATAAGTCCACCAAAGGTGGAAAAGCTCCAAATACTCCTATGTGGTCCCTAAGTAAACTTAACTAAGGTGCAATTATGATGTAGGACAAGGTACAACACATTTAATTACACCAACACCCACCTTAAGTGCAACTTAGGGAGAATGTACACAAAAGAAAACAATGCAAGATGGGTCTCGGCAACGAGACCATGTTAGGTACCCATAAACAAATGAAGAAAAGGAGAAAGCCCAGTGGGAAAAAACTCCTCCCCAAAAGAGAGATGAAATACAATAATGATATCCATCACAAATCCAATCAATCTCCATCCACACAAAGGCTGAAAAGAGAGACCATTTAGCCCGCCATAATGAGATAACCTATTGCAAGAGAAGCACTAGAAGTACACTGTGGAGTAACACTGGAATCCTCAAATCTGGCAAGCAAGGAAAGATACTTTTGTTTGCTACTGAAACCATATGTGAGTCACTAATTGACTCAAGGTGGAATCATGATAAAGCAACATAACCCGATTCCAAGGAACACTAGAAAACTAACAAACTGGTACATCTTTGGAATCTATGAAGCAATAGTTGATTGAGAAATGATCTGGAATTAGAATGAAATGCAAACAAAATACAAACCTAGTGAACACAAAAAAGGAAATATTACATGCATTGATGAATGTTCACATTTGCCTCCATGATGAAAAATAACCTCAAACTTGTGCAGATGACAAAATCTGAAAAAATGGTTTGCACTACTGTGAAGTGCTCAAAACTAGCTTTCCGTCGATATCTTGTTTGCCAAAAATGGACACCGTGGCCAAAAGATGATTTTTTCAAAAAAAATTGAATTTAGCCTACACGAAATAGGTTTTCTAGGAAAAACGTTTATTTCTAATTTGATTTCTAAAAAATATACTCATTGTTTGTAGACAAAAATAGAAAACTAGAAATATTTTGATGCTAAAAAAAAAAACCTATAAATCATTTTTTGATCCAGCAAGCAGAAGTTGAGAAAATGATTTTTTTAAACCTTCAGCTAGGAGAAAAAATGACACGCACCTTTTTTTGTACAAAAGAATTCTCCAGATCTGTGCAAGATATGCAAAATCTAAAAGATACCCATTTGACATTTCGATCCTAGCTACAAAACCCAGAATTGTTTTTCTTTTAAATGAGTAGAAACTAGATTTGTGAAGAAAAAATGATGACGGCTCCAATAAAAAATGGCTTGCAACAAACCCTTGTTTGCCAAAAATGCAAATAGTGACCAAATTGAGTGAAACAAAAGACAAATCTTATTTTCTCGAGCCTCCTAAATGCAATGGCAAGCTCATATTTGCACCAGCAAGCTCCGATATGAACCTGCAATAAAGAGCCAAAAATGGAACCTCCCCAAATCTGGTATCTATGTTCAGAAAAAGACTCTCCAATGGAACCCAACCCACCCTGATACCATGTTAGAATTGGCTATGGTTGCCAAGATCTTGAGACCAAATGAGAGAATATGATGTGACAAGAATAAATTGTATTCTCATCAATATGATTGTTATTGTGATTGATTTTACAATGAGAGACCCCTTGGTTGTATAGCCAAGGTGAGTACATAGGAGCGCATAAGATTATGACAAGTGTCATAATCTTATGACATGAGACAACTATGAAAATCTATCACTCCACCTAAAGTGGAAAATTGATAATGTGATAATCACCACAAGTGGTGGATCACCCACAAAAGGTGGAGAGGTAATCACATGATATATCCATGAAAGGTGGAAGTGATAAAGTAATAGCATGATAAGTCCACTAAAGGTGGAAACGCTCCAACTACCTCCTATGTGGTCCCTAAGTAAACTTAACTAAGGTGTAATTATGATGTAGGACAAGGTACAACACATTTAATCACACCAACAGAGACAATCACACAAGAAATGATCAACCAATAAAATATGAAAATAGATTGAACACACCTATCTGAATAGACATAATGCAAGTGATGCTTAGTATTTAGCTATACAAACACGATTAATAGCATATACTAAGTGAAAAAAGTCAAATACATTTTAGCTCGGTGTTTTTCTATCATGAAGTAAAGTTCAAATATAATGAGCCCAAGGCTCTTATTTATAGAAACTCAAAGGAGTAGGCAACCCTAAAATCTCCTTGAGTTAACAATGAGTTTTTTCCAATCTACAAGATTTATTCCTATGTCTAAAAATAGGTAACCTAACAATTAACTGTGAAGTCTACTTTAGTTAATTGACAATAAACTAAAAGAGAACTCCAAATAAAAAAGTTCCTCCAAAATAGACATCCATAATTAGTGGAAATAGACATGCATGATTAGTGGGATAGTGAGTTAACTTGAAAGAGACATCAAGTTAACTCTTGTTGTCATAAATGCTATTTGGAGGGGTAGGATTTCCTAACTAGGTGTTTACACCTCATCACCTTGATTCAACAACTCATCTAACTAGTCATTGAATGCCTCTCCATCTGGAAACTGATACTACATAAGATGATGGCATGTTGTCATAACATTTCCTCACCGTCCAAAATCTACCCCTGATATTCAATACTCTTGGCAGCTACATCATCTAGCTTTGTCGACATGGCTTTGATTTGACTTAACCTACAATCAACAGGATCACTATAGAAATTGCTACAAATGAGATCTTGAAACTGTGTTTGTACCTCATCTAGCTCAGTGTATGCACCTCCTTCATGCTAGTAAGGAAAAAGATAGATGTTACCAATTTTCTTACAAACTTGACAACACCTACCATAATCTGTCAGTACTCAATCAATTCCACAAAGTTTTTATCATACGCTTTCACTTTGTATGCAAGCTCTTCTTTCCAAGTGTAAAGATGTTGCTTGTTCTCCTCTATGGTAATTGAATTGTATTCTATCTACAAGTCTGAGAGAGTGATCTCATTTGTAGGACTTTTCTCTTTTATATCTCACTCTGATTCTTGAATCTTCGTGTGAAGGTCATCGGATCTATAACTTAGTTGATATACCTCTGCAAGTATACACCAGACCCTGATGATGAACTCTTCCACTTGATCTCTCAAGTTCTTTCCATATCAGATTAGTTGAATTAGCTAATGTTGTTCCATGGGAAGATCCACCATTTACGGAGGAAAGGTAGAGATGTTTGATGTACCATGCATCAAGTTGGATATATATACAGTTGAAACTGTTAGTTTTCAGTCTTTAGGGCTGCTTTGTATTTATTGTCCTTTACCATTATTTATTTGACACTCACAAACACAACTTCAATGAGATCCACCTCAACCTAACATGTGGTCTTGTCAAGGTTGACCTTCAACAAGTTGAATTCATCAACCTCTACCTCATGTGCATTTATATCTTTAGGTGGCACAACAGTCTCATTGACAACATTCTTTGCCACATGGACCCGCTTCTTTAGCTTCTTCACTTGCATGTCCTAGGAAACATGGTCAAATTTTATAAATTCCAATTGGTAGGATGGCCTCTCTCTCTTCCTTCCTAGGAGATTCTCAAGCCAAGATGAATCTTGACTAACCTCACTAGAAGGATGGATGTTAGGCCCTTGAATTCTTGATGAGTGGGATTGTATTGCAATGTCGTGTGGTGGTGAATCTAAGTCAATATAGACCAATGATTATTGTGGTAGTGGTAGAATGGTAGGCTCTGCTTCCATCTCTGGTACTATCTTAGCTACAACTATTTCCATGACTGGATCAGATGCAACTATTTCTATGACTAGCTCAACTATGTTTGTGGTTGTCTCCACATGCACCTCTTGCTGATTTGTATCAACAATTGACACTTTTCCCCTTGTATGACTTGAAATTTTGGATCCTCTAGGAGGGTTACTCCATGTGTTCTATCTGGGCTTAGCCCTTGACATGGAAGGTAGTGAAGAATGAACTGGTGGTGTCTTTGTGCAGGGAATAATTACCTTCCTTGTCCTTTTACTATCCAAGTAGAGCTGGCTATTTTTGACAACTTTGTTGGTTATTTCCACAATAGATTTATTTTCCTTGGCATAACAATCCATAGCTCAAAGAGGTTGTGAGTCAACCTGATCTATGAGGAATGAGGGAAGAATAACTTCCCCATCATCATTAGATAGTTCTTCCACGTCCTCTAACATGAAGTCAATAGTTTGTGGAAGTCTAAACCTGTTGTAATTGCATCTTTGTACTTTGAACTCATCTTCAAAATTGGACCAATATTCCTCCATGGAAGACTTGTGTGAAGAGTATTGACCAAGGCATGTTGCATAGTGACCCTAAGGATCATATTTTCATCCTTGGATGAGATAATTGAGGTTAAGTCTGACCATCTCTTGGCCCATAGCCTTGGCATCAATCGTTGTCTTGTACCTATAAATTTCCATCTCAAAAGGAAAGTTTGTATTAATCTTGTGTTTGATACATAGATGAGAATTTACCTCATGCAAATACTACAAGAATTCCATGAAGACCATCCTATCTAATGGATAGCAATGTAACATGGCAGGATGACTCGAGTACCCATACATGTGGGTGTAGGTGAAAGTGGGGAACTGGATTAACCAATCCGCCCAATACACCATTGTATCCTTGGCTACTGGTGATATGTGCATATGCAGCTCATGATCGAGGTATCTCATAGTGTGCATTAGGAAGAGATCATTTACTCTCTTGAAATGTCTTTCTAATTGCGTGAACTCAAGCTACGAGAAATAATCATGAACCTTTTGCACACCCAAAGTTCCCACATTGTTCAACACTCTAAACTGGCCTTGGAAGGCTATCAAATATACGAGGTATGAACACATGTGAAACCTATGAGCCTCTAAGTAACTAGCCATTTGTTTGTGGAGAGTAGCACGGATCAGGGTGGGCCAGTCATAATGTTCTTTGTTTCTCAAAATTTTGGGGATGACATAGTACATCCATGACTGAAATTTGTTCACCTCTTCTCTACTAGTGATACGATTGAGTAGAGTGATCATTACTGCATATTCATATTTGATTTCTCTACAACCTACATTCTTCAAAAATTTGGCTCTTTTCTCTTTAAGCCATTTTTCTTCCATCCTCTTCTGGCACTTATCTTTTGACACATGAAATTCCTTTTCAAACTCTCTCATATATATGACTACATTTGCCACACATGGTGGAATGGTGAAGAACCTTTTGATATCCCTAGGCTTGAGGCTACATATCACTCACCCATCCACTGATTGAATCTCTCGTGTGGTAGGGTAGTAATTCTTTACACAAGCTATTACAAATTAAATGCTCTATACTAAGATGGGAATTGATGCTACCTCAAACAATCTAGATTTCTTGATGTTATATAATGTGCATTGGTCTATGCCTTCCAACTTTTCTAAGTTGACATTTGGGTGTGCCTAATGCAGATAGGTGTCTATCATTTTTTAGGAAGTCAATAACTAAGACAATTTTGGTCTTGTATTTGACCTAGGAGAACTGCATTATGAAAACCTTAAAGATTGATTGGGAACACGATACTATTCAAACAAATTTTCTACAACTACCAAAAATAGCCTTGTCAACGAGTAATTTTTATGAAAAAATCTGAGACTTGGGTTTTGCTGAATGAACCCAAAACGTCAAAAATTCCAAAAAGTTACTTTTCCTCATACATGCAAGAGGCCTTTGGGGAAGAGGTTTCAAAGGAAACAAAGGCTTATTTTTCTTGAAAAAATATAACACATGGGTATTGTATGCACTTCAAAGTTGAACAAACCAAGTTTGTCTAATTTTTTCAATTATGAATTTTTATCGAAGCCCTAAAAAATAGGGGTAGCACGACAACTTTTTCTGGAAGAATCTAGCACATGGGTTTTGTTGAAATTGATGTGTTAATCATACCCAATTGGTTAGATCTATGAATACCTATCATTTACTTGGACATGCAAGAAGATCTAAGACAAGAATAGAAGAAAAAGAGGCGAAGAAGTTTGGAAGTTATAAACAACCTCTTTGAATCTTCAAGAAAATCATGCCTTGAGATGTAACCTCTGATACACTACTCTTTTATGAAACCTATTCTTGAAAACATGAAGAATGCTAAGAAATCCCTCTATCAGATCTTCAAATGATGCTTGGAGAGAAAAATATTTGTTCTTGAGCTTCAACATACAAAGAAATATAATGTATAATGACGCCTAGGCTTGATATATAGTATTTGATGTTGAATCAACCAAGTTTAGGCACCAACACATGATTGTGGAGTAAATTTTCCTGATCTAGAGTTCACAAAATTGTTTTCCACCAAGTTGGGGGAATTTTAGACATGGAAAGGCTTTCTAAATAGACAACTTTAGTCAAATAGGCCTAGTTTGACTTTAGGAAAACAAGCTAAGGAGTTGAACCTTTTTTCATTTCTTTATGTGACAAAGTACCTCCATTTGATCTCTAATTATGGTTGCTTAGTTGATCTTGAAGTGTTGCCGACAGGTCCATTGCTAAGATGAATCAACTTTGAAGAAATATGCTCGAGAGCTACAAAGCTCAAAACCTAAGTCTCATGCCTCTAATTCTTAGGTGCCTTATCCCAAGAATGATCAAGATGGAGAAGGACTTCCTAGAGGTTATAGAGCTTGAAGACTGCATCTAATTGCTCAAAAAGTTGGGAGCCTATTTTGAGGAAGGTTAATTTTCATTAACACTTAGCCAACTCTCAATGTCTTTCATTTTTCCTTTCCTTCCATCTTTTTACACTTGATCTTCATTTATGAGTGCTTGATAGGTCTTGTGAGCTTGCAACTAAATTTCTCATGAAGTTGAAAGGATGTTGAATAAATGCCTTGGAGAAAGCAGTTGTTGAAAACCTCAATAAGTGGCTAAAAATTATGGGCACCCCTAGCCAGTTGGGTTGCTTTTACCTTACTTTACTACCATCTTTGATGATATTTATTTTCAACATCTTACTTCTTTGCCTCCAATTGCTAGTGATCAATTAATCAAGTAATCTTTCTTGATGATGCACCAAAAAGCCAATAGAATCAAGAAGGAGATGAATGTCTTGGAAAAACTTGATGACTACCTTTGACCCTTTGAATTCATGGGTGCCTATGGCTAGCAAGGGTACTTTTGGCTGTATTTTCATCATTTTCTTTGAAAATCGTCATATCTTCATGTTTCACGTTCACCCTGTAGATTGATTGGTTTGCGCATTTTTTTCAATGACATGATCTTGTTCATCTTAGTAATCACCTTTACCATGTTGTGTGTACTGGTATTGGAAAAATGGATAAGGCATGGACTGCATAGCCTCTTCCTTGTAGCAAGGTGTCATCTTCCAGACCTAGTCAATTTTCAACATTTTTCACTTTTAAAAATCCCCTCCATCACAGAGCATCTTTTTCATGGATTCTTTGTTGAAGCTTTTGAGGCTTAGATTTTGATACCTACTACTAGCCATCTACCATTAATGGTTGTGGAGGTCCTAGATTTTCTCTTGAAAAACTGAAGTAGACCCACCAGAGTTAAAAAAAAAAAATTTGGTGATTTTGACTTGACCAGTGTGATCGTGAAGTCAAATTACCCTATCAAAATTATTTCCAACTAGTTCTAGAAAGGTCCTATTTTTAGGGATTTTCCTAAAAAGAGGGGTACAAAACCCTAATTTTCAATTTTTAAAATTTTAAAACATTTGCAAGTATCTTCCTTGATGTAAACCCACAAAAAGCCTATGTTTTGTTTGACATAAAATAAGCTTTTGACAACAATTTTACATGATTTACACCATTTTGATCAAAATGCCTTAGTGAAGCAAAAATATATTTTGGGTACAACATTAGGCTATTTCTAGTGACCATGTTGAATACTTATGGCATAGGAGAAATGAGAATCTCTAGTTTTGGTAGACTGGTATTCTTATCAGTTGGGTATTGGATTCAGAAATTATTTCCTAGTTCACCTAACAATTGGAGTTCTCATTATTCATCTAAAACAAGACTACCTAAGAAAACACCTAAAACATGACAATACTTTATGGAACAGGGAAAAACATCACAACATAACAAAAAAGTGGGATGAAATGCTTTAGGTATTGCCCACTATAAGGCAGCAAGAAGAGCCTTCAATCTAAATGTGAGAGAATGTAGGAATTCTCTCCTGGTGACTCATGAATCTAGAATGGCCTTTGCCAAAGGCAGCCAAGTTTTATGTGCATTCCCTTAGGAAAATGTCTTTGATCCCATAATAGGACTTTATCTCTGATCTCAAAGTCTCATTGATGAGTCTTTTTGTCAAATATCTTCTTCACTCTCTCTTGATGCTAAGTGATCTTATTGACTACCTCCACCCTTTCGTCTTGTAGTTTCATTAGGCACAAGATGCATTTTTCAATAAGATCTTTGAATTCTTCATCCTCTACTGCAGATGCTTGCTACAAAGCGAACAAATCTATAGTGATGGTACTATTATGTCTTGCATAACCACCCCATCTTTTTCCTTGGTCAAAATGGGTCCCCCTCTTTTGTCTTTTGTCCTTGGGTCTTGTTGAACAAAGATTTTGGAGTTGTTCTTTTTCTCTAAGTCTTTGTATTGTTTTTGGTTGTTCTGGTGGAACCAGAACCAGAATTGAATTTTGACTTGGAACTAATTTAAGTCTAACTTTCTAACTCAGTTCTGTCTCTGATCCTACTAGTTTCTTCATTTTTTCTTTTCCATCCTTATTGTTTTGTTTTCCCTTTCGCAGGGCCGTAGCCGGAATGGATATCAAACTTAGAACTTTGTGAAGTTCCAAGTTTGGCTCCCATCTTGTCTCCACCTCTATCATTGTCCTTGTTCTATCTTGTCTCAGAGTTGGTGATTCCAATCCCGTTTCTGGTCACACCATTTTTCTTTGTTTGTTTCCTTCGTTCCTTTGTCTTTGCCGGAACCAAAACTAGAACAGGAACCAAAATCAAGCTTGGAACTTTACAAAGTTCCGTGACTGATCCTAATCTTGATTTTGATCCTACTTCCTTATTTTGTTCACCACTCTACTTTAGTCACACAATAGTTTTATGCATGTTCCCATTGTGATTCTGCGTACAACCTACTGCATTAATAGCATTAATTACAGGTACCTCACACATATGAAATTGGATTTTAAAATTTATTAAGGTTAACTCGCTGGTTATTATTATTGTTTAACAATTAATATCAAACCAAAGTTGAGGTAGAGAATTTAGGAGCACGATTCAATTGGAGGTCAAGAATTTATGCGCAAATTCGCATCAAGAGTTGGCTTGGTGAATTACATTTTGAGGTAGGGTTTCTCTTCTTTGTTTCCATTGTTGTTATCATTGTGTTTGTTTGGTTTTTCATTATTTATGGGGTTCGTGAGTTTTTCATTTGAATCCTTGTTTTTTTATCTTTGCTTTTGTTTTTTTTGTTTTATTTTTTTTCTTCATCTTCGGTTCTTTCTCTGTTTTTTTTTTACTTATTGTTTGTCATTTTCTCATTTGTTTTTTCTTTGCAATGGTCATTTTCATGTTTTCTTCATTCCCATACCTTTGTGCTCTTGGTTTTAGGGCATCACATTCATATGCTATGTGGTTTCATGGTGTTCTTCAATACATTTCTTTACTTGCTGGTCCTTTTTGCATGTTGACTCATTGATTTTGAGTAGGGTTAAATTATGCGCTAATTGCTTAAGTCGAAGGTTTTAATAAACTAGGGTTTTTTTCCGTCCGTGTTAGTTTTAAAATTGTGCCCTAGTTCTTGTTTTCCACCTTGGTCGTATGGGGGATGGGTTAGTACTACCATTTTAGGCCTCCTTGGCTTATCCAATGACCTTGTGCTAAGGTCGTAATGTCATTCGATCTACTATTGAACCTTCAAATGATACGTCATGTTTCATCTTATCCGGAGTCAGATCTAGGAATGATTTTGTTCATAAACCTTTAGTTGTAATGAATGTCGAATTCCTCTCTAAGCCTGCTTCAATAGAAGAATGTTCTCATAGGTATGACTTGTGCTAAATAAATTAAGAAGAAGATAGTTAAAGTTTTGAAAGAGAACATTGCAGCCATTGCTTGGGGATATGATTACTTAAAGAACTTTGACACTTCGGTGATAACACATACCATACCTCTTAACCCATAAGCCAAGCCCTTTCATCAAAACCAATGCCCGTTCAATGCTTTGATTGAGCCCCTGATTTAGAAGGAGGTGCAAAAGCTACTATCTGCAAGAATAATCTTCCTAGTCAAACATTCTACTTGGGTTGTAAATTTAGTTCCTATGCATAAGAAAAGTGGTGAAGTTAGGTTATGTGTTGATTTCAGGAACCTAAATAAGGCTTCCGAGAAGGATAACTACTCAATGCATTCTCTTGATGAGGTATTACAAACAATCAATGGGAGCCAAATGATGTCATTTCTAGATGGCTATTCTGGGTATAATCACGTGCTTGTCAGTCATGAGAACAAAATGAAAACTACCTTCACCACCAAGTGAGGCACATTTTCCTATCGGAGGATGTCATTAGGCCTTATCAATGCTGAAGAAACCTTTTAGAATGCAATGGACATAGCATTCAAGGATTTAATAGCTAAGTGTATCATTATTTATTTGGATGACTTAACTATTTTCTCCAAGAACCGGGAAGACCATGCTGCAGATTTGGAAAAGGTCCTCAAAAAGTGTATAAGCTATGGTGTCTCCCTTATTCCAAAAAAGTGTGTTTGGAGTCTCTGAAGGGAAACTCTTAGGCCATATAATATCAAAAGATGGTATCCATAGACCCTGATAGAGTAGAGTCCATATTAAAGCTAACAAGGCCAGGAAGTAAGAAAGAAATGAGATCCTTCTTCGGAAGGATTAATTTTGTCAAAAAATTTATAACAGGGTTTGCAAAAATCGTCAAACCCCTCAATGAGATGATGCAAAAAGATGCAAAAATGGAATTGAGCAATGAGATCAAATATTATTTCTTGTAGGTTAAACAATCAATATCTGAGGCTCCTTTCTTGGCTAGCCTCGATTATCTAAATCCCTTCTATATATATTCTTTCATGTCTGACCATTCATGTGCAACTATTTTAACGCAATTGAGAGGTGAGGGAGAGGAAAGGCCTATTGCCTTCATGATCTCCCCATTTAAGAATTAAAAATTTAGGTACACGCCACTTGAGAAGTAGGCCTTTGCATTGGTCCGAGCAGTAAAAAAAATTAGGCATTACATTCTTCGAAGTCATGTGATTTCCATAGTTCTTGATCCACTTGTGAAATCCCTCCTGATGCAAAGCGAATTAGGGGAAAGAAGAGGAAAGTGGATGGCTATTTTTTAAGATTTTGACTTAGAAATTCATGTAATGAAACTCTTCTAAGGGCAGGGTTTATCAAAGGCAATGGCAGATGTTGACAAGAATATCACATGTCAGCAGTACACTGTGTAGTCGCTCACCAAGGATCCTTGGTATATAGATTTGATCTTTTTCCTCCTCAAGAATAGATTCCCAGAGGGGATGAATGCTGCTCAGAGGAGAGCATTGAGGATGAAGAGTTCTCATTATATTCTCAAAGGGGGATCTATATACAAAATAAATTTTCAAGGAATTTACTTGCGTTATTTGGATCAGCAAGAGGCTAAGCACGTCATTGCTCGATTTCATGGAAGACATGGTACAGGACATGGATCTGCAGATGCTTTGGCCCATCAAGTTCTTAGATCAGGCTATTACTGGCCTTACATATTTTGTGATGCACACCAACATGTTAGGACATGTCATGTAGGCCAGACCTCTACACCCAGGGAAAGAAATTCGGCAATGCCTTTGCAACCAGTGTATGAGGTAAGACCGTTCGCTCAATGGGAACTAGACTTTGTAGGTGTCATTAATCCAAACTCCTTTGTAGGTCAAAATTTCATCCTGACAACAACTGACTACTGCACACACTAGACTAAGGCTCAGCCCTACAAAAACAACACCACATAAGTGGTTATCAAGTTTCTAACCGAGAACATCACCACCAAGTTTGGAGTACCATTCCCCCTAGTATGTGATAATGGCCTTGCTTTCTTTTTAGTTAAATTTATTCAATGGGCTTATGAACATAAGATTATTTTGAAATATTCATCGAATTACCACCCTCAAGGAAATGGAGTGGCTAAATCCACTAGTAAAAATTTGTTGGAGGTAATTAAAAATTTGTTAGAAAATAATCCTAGGGACTGGCACACCCCGTTGAGCTTTTCCTTATGGGCAGATCAAACTCGAATCAAAGTTGCCCTAGGAAATTCACCATTTAAATTATTCTACGGCCAAGACCCAGTCTTTCCAATCTATTTGCAAATACCTGTCCTCAAGTTTATGCAAGAATTTTATACAAAGGATGATAGGATCAAGGTCAGACTAACCAACTTGCTCAATATGGAAGAACAAAGAGAAGCTTCTTTGCAACAGTTCTCTAAACATCAAGTTGTCATCAAACACTGGTTTGACAAGAGGGCCAAGGTAAAGGCCTTTAGGATATCAGATCTTGTGCTACTATGGGACAAGGCTAAAGAGAAGAATGGAGATCACCAAAAGTTTGATAGACTTTGGTTGGGTTCATATCAAATAGCTGAGATACTAGGTGAAAATTCTTTCCGGTTGAGTGCCTTGACAAGAGAACCTATTCCATTAATCGTTAATGGCTAGTTTATTAAGAATTAATTTGGCTCATGAGGGTCTGATTTTTTGAATAACTGAACTATATTGTATCATATGTAACTAGTTATTTCTTTTGTTTTTTTTTTCTTTGTTTCTTTTTGTTTCTCTTTTCTTTTGTCTTGTTCATTGGGGATCTTCATTTGTATCCATTCCAAGAAAAGGGGTTGTTATTCAAAGTATGCTATAGGAACTAGGAGATAAATTGATTAAGGTATTTTTGAGGAACATTTGTTGAAAGATTTTATTCTAAACTCATGTCTTACAACCATTCTAATGTTGGTTTGAAAACTTATTAAGGAAAAAGGTACATTGTGAATATCTCATGAATTATGATTGAAGTTTGTCACAAAATAGATAAACATCTGCCTAAGTAAAATGCCTATTTATTTCAAGGTGGTTGTATCTCTGATTCATGTGAAAAATCTGACTACCAAGACTAAAATGAAATTCATTGTAGTTCTCAAACCACATGTTAGATCAATTGCACCTAAGTATTGAGAAAAGTTCATAAAGAGTTCCCACAAGTGAATCCTAAGTAAAAAAAGTTAAAAAAAAAGAGAGAAGGAAAACTCAATGCCAGGTGGGTGAATCATGTATCTCTATCGGGGCTATGGATGCCTGTTTGGCAATAGAGAAATTATTTGAGAGAACTAGAGGTATCTCCGTCGGGGCTATGGATGCATGTCTGGCTGCAAAGCAATACCCAAGATTTCATTGCATGATAGTTGAAGGAATCAACCTATGTAGCTTGGATCTTAGGTGTAGTTGTTCAGGAGTGGAGAAAGTGTCTCTGAAGAAGGATGCATGATACACACACACACTCAGATTTAGAATAGTTCACGAGCACATAAATCTAACATTCCAGCTCAACCTTATTATGTATATCTGATCTTATTCAAGTTAACATGATGCATAAACTAGAAGGTTTTGGGTGACTAAATTCTTCAGTCTCTTGAAAATGGGTAAACCATTTTCCCAGCCAAGTCGCCATTTGTTATGCCTTGCATAACCACCCCATCTTTTTCCTTGGTCAAAATGGGCTCCCCTCTTTTGTTTTCCGTCCTTGGGTCTTTTTGAACAAATCTTTTGGAGTTGTTCTTTTTCTCTAAGTCTTTGTTTTGTTTTTGGTTGTTCTAGTGGAACCAAAACCGGAATTGAATTTTGACTTGGAACTAATTTAAGTCTAACTTTCTAACTCAGTTCCATCTCTGATCTTGCTAGTTTCTTCCTTTTGTATTTTTCATCCTTGTTTTATTTTCCCTTTCACGGGGCCCGAGCTGAAATGGATATCAAACTTAGAACTTTGTGAAGTTCCAAGTTTTCTTCCCATCCCGTCTCCACCTCTGCCATTGTGCTTGTTTCGTTTTATCTCGGAGTTGGTGATTCCAATCCCATTTCCAGTCACACCATTTTTCTTTCTTTGTTTCCTTCATTCCTTTGTCTTTGTCTTTCTTGGAACTGGAACCAGAATCAAGCTTGGAACTTTACAAAGTTCCCTGACCAATCTTGATCCCGATTCCGATCTCGCTTCCTTATTTTGTTCACCATTCTACTTTAGTTGCACAATAGTTTTGTGCCTCTTCCCATCATGATTCTGCATCCGACCTGCTACATTAATGGCATTAATTATAGGTACCTGACATGCATGAAATTGGATTTTAACCTTAATTAAGGTTAACTCATTGGTTATAATTATTGTTTAACAAGTAATATTGAACCAGAGTTGAGGTAGAGAATTTGGGAGCATGATTCAATTAGAGGTCAAGCATTTGTGTGCGGATTCGCATCAAGAGCCGGCCTGGTGAATTGCATTTCGAGGTAGGCTTTCTTTTCTTTGTTTCCTTTGCTATTGCCATTGTGTTTGTTTGGTCTATCATTCTTTGCGGGGTTCATTAATTTTTCGTTTGAATCCTTTTTTTTTTGCTTTGCTTTTATTTTGTTTTCTTTTGTTTGTTTTCTTCATTTTCGGTTCTTTCTTTGTTTTTTTTTACTTACTGTTTATCATTTTCTAGTTTTTTTTTTCTTTGCAATGGTCATTTTCACATTTTCTTCACACCTGTATCATTGTGCTCTTGGTTTTAGGGCATCGCGTTAATTTGCTACGTGGTTTAATGGTGTTCTTTGATCCATTGCTTTACGTGTCAATCCTTTCACATGTTGACTCGTTGATTTTGAGTAGGGTTAAATTATTCCCTAATTTCTTAAGCCAAAGGTTTTAATAAACTAGGGTTTTTGCACATCCTTGTTAGTTTTAAAATTGTTCCCTAGTTGTTGTTTTTCCCCTCATTCATATGGGGGATGGGTTAGTACTACTATTTTAGGCCTCCTTGGCTTATTTGATGACCTTGTGTTAGGTTCATAATGTTATTCACTCTACTATTGAACCTTCAAATGATACATCATGTTTCATCTTATCCAGAGTCAGATCGAGGAATGATTCTATTCATAAACCTTTAGTTGTAATGAATGTCGGATCCATCTCCGAGCCTGCTTTCAATGAATTATAAATTATCTAAATATCTTTCACTCTATCAGAAGCGGAAGTGGAATGGGATGTGGATTTGGAACTTATGCATGTATCGGGTCCAATTTTCATTCCGATCTCAGTTTTGATTACCATTCTAACTCCATCTCCGATCCCGTTATATGGTTTGTTATGAGTACAATGTCCATTCTGGTCCTGACCCTAGTAGTGATTTAAAGCCCTCTAGGGGTGTTCTTCTACCTGGTCCCACCTCTGGTGAGTATGCAATTTTGACTAGGTATGAAGTAAGTATATAAAAGGTGAGATCTTTGACCTGGTTTTTAATAGTTCTTATGGATCTAATATTAGGTTTTGTTGCAGAAATTAACAGATGTCAGGAGCATCAAGTGAGGCTTCTCAAAGGATTCAAACTATAGAGACTTCAAAACTAGGAGGAAAGCCTAAAAATATTAAGCCGAAACAACTCCCTTATACCTTGAAGTATAAGCATCAGGGTCCTACCATCACTACTAGTAAGGTGGATTCTGATTGGGCGGATATAACTAATACCAACTTGGGCCCATTCCATTACGAGGAGTTGTACTTGGAATTTTTTTTTGAAGTGGTAACAGGGAGGAACCAAAGAATATTTGAATCTAGTTTGGTGCAAGTTACTATATTTCCTCTATCAATTCAATGTCCTAAATTAATAATGACAACAATTGGAGCCTATAATCCTGCTACCATACAGTGTGTGAATTCATAGGAAAATTTAATCATTGATCTAACTCCACAAATGTTTCAGTTCATGTTCAATGTGCCAACACCATAGAATCCTAGGCAACTCAATGAGGCAAAGGCCTTGAAAATATATAGTAATCATAAGGAGGCCAACAAAACTCATTTGAATAAGAAATGGATGAGAGCTGAGAAAAAGTCTCTAGTTAAGCTTTTAGATCAGCCTAAAAGGGAAGAATTCTACAAGGATATTGGGGACATTATAATGATGTTATCCAGAGTGTTTGGGAAAAGGGATTCTCTTCACTTTAAGGAATGGATGTTTCCTTTCATTCAGACTATCCTATATGGCAGACAACAATTTGATTGGCCCATGATTGTGTTTGAATTCATACACAACCAAATGATTAAAGTGAGAAAAACAAAAAGTTTTTTCATGACCTCTTATGTGATTTATGTAGCATGAAGAAGAGGCATATTTCCTATATTAAATAGAGTGGGGATTTTTGGAGAAGTTGATGGATAGAATAAGGTGTGGAATCATTATAATTAGCTCAACTTATAGACTTCTAAACTGCATTACAAAAGGATTAATGGCGCATTTTTTTTGTCATTATTAACCAGCTCACAAGGGATGCAGGATATAGATTGAGTCAAGAAGCCATGCCATTTATTACAGAGTGGGGATGTTGCTTTATCCAATACCCCAATTTTACCTATTTCAAATTGGCTGGATTTGATGGTCACCCTCACCTACTCCCTAGATGTTGCAATAAAATGATTGTTTTAATGGAATTAATTCATCAAGCCTTAGGGGTTAACTCCAAATTTTCTATAAAACATAAGCCCAGTTGCCATAGGTCCCCCATGAAGTTAGGTGAATATAGTTGTCCACACCTTGTGGGAGCCAAGGTAGTTTGTAATGAGTTGATGCACCTAAAGTTGAGCTAGTATACTGCTAGGAAGCATTATGATCCTAAAAGGAAGAGGAATTCTTTGCTTCCTTTTGTTTTTTATAAACACTTCAATTTATTAGAGGACTTTTGGAGTGATGTTCAGGATGAGTATGACTTTAAGAAATTAAATTATGAAAGGTTTCCTATCCCACTCATGGTGGAGTATGGGGTCAAGGTGGACATTCCTGAAACAATATCAGATGGTGTGGTTTTGGATCCCCAATATGAGGCACAAAATATAGGCACCAAGAGCTTGGATCTTGTACACTGGGATGTAGAGGAGTCCACAGATATCAAAAAGATAGCCAAGCCAGTATTGGATAGAAGCATTCAATGGGTTGCGCTTAGAACTAAGGAGATTGAGGCTCAAATTTCCAAGAAGAGGAAGGGTGCAGGTACCACTCAAGGGTATAAGAGGGTGAAAAGAATAATTGCTCCTAAGGAGCCCTTGGAATTCTTCCCTCATGATATAGAAGAGTTTGAACTTGAATTTTATGCTCAAGATCTACCTGAAACACATGAGGAGGAAATCCCAACAAGACCTGGTGCCTCAATATCACTTGTAGTTGAGTCATCTACTCAACCCCCTCCTACATAACAACCATGTGAAGAAATCCCTAGGGGAACTCTCCATAAGGAAGCTGAAACTTTGAAGGGAAAGGGTCTTGAGTTTGAAATTCATGACATTGATACAGACTCTAAGAATACTCTTTCTGACAAAGAGACACTAGTGGAGACACCTCTTGATGAAATTGAGGATGTAGGAGTTGAACATGTTTTGATAGAGGAGAACCAATGGAAGTTGTTTGAAGAGGCAAAGAGGGAATCAGATGCTAAGGCACAAGCTAAAGCATTGGAAAAACAGCATGAATTATAAGCCAAGGAACAAGCTGATGAATTGGATCAACATAGGGAAAATGAGGCATCAGCCAAACAAAAGGAAATGGAAGTGAAAGCCCAAGCTGATGGATTACTCTAGTAAAAAAAACTGGAGGCCAAATAGAAAGTTGATGAGTTGGCCAAGCAACAACAACAATAGGAGCAGGAGCTCGGAATAAAGGAGGAGAATTACAAGTTAGAAATGATGCAAAAGATCCATGATCTTGAAGAAGAAAAGGCTAGACAAAGAAGACAAAAGGAAGCCCTTGAGGCTAAATTTAATTTTTTTGAAGAGGACTATAAGAAAAGGGATGAATAAGAATGCTTACAAATGAAAAAAGAGGCTGAAGAGCTTGCTAAGCAACAACAAAAGGAAAAGGAAGCATGGGAAAATCTCAAATAATTGGATAGATAGAGAGATCAATTACTTGAAGATAAGAGGTTAGAGGAAGAACATTTGAAGAAGGAACAAGAAGATAAACGGTTATAGGAGAAAAATGATAAGGAAGAGGCCGAGAGAGTTGCACAAGAGAACGCAAAAAATGAGCAATAGAATGTGCAAGAAGTTTCTTCTCAACCTAAAGCTACCATGTTACATCTATTATCTTTTAATACAACTACCTCTTCCGTAGCACAAGTAGTCACTACTCCCAATGATGCTACATGGCTGAAACTTGATCTAGAGAAGAAACAAATAGTTCAGCCTCAGCCTCTCAACTGGGATGAAATGATGAAGGAGATAGAAAAGGAGAGACCTAAGAAAAATTCTAGGGTTGTACATTCTACCAAACTTACAGATGTAGGAAAAATCATTGCAGAATGTGCAATTCCAAATGTAGATAAGGACAAGGAAGACGTGCAAGTGACTGATTATCAATTGAGCACAGTCAACCTAGGGAGGCCTATAAGGAATCAAAAAATGAATCTCATTGATATTGTAGCTTCCTCCACAAAGTCCGGGATGATCAAGGATAAACAAAGAAAGGATGAGCTTAAGGCTCAATTGGATCAACTGTATAGATTATTAAAAGATGTTTCTACTCCCACGTCCCAACAAGCTGCTGCCTTGGAAACTCTAGTCTTACTCAGTAAAAGAGAAGTTGATGGTTTAGTACAAATGAGGAGTAAGTATGGCACGTTGGACAGATGGATTGACAAGCTTAATCATGAAGTGGGTGAAGTGTTGGTAAATAGTTTTGGAATTAATGGAGGAGCACTAAAGTTGATAGAATAAATTTAGTATGCTGAAGTCCTAGTGAAGCTGGAAGAAGAATATAAGGGATATATTCAGAAGTCAAAGGACATTAGCATGTTGCCAAATCAACTCTCCTAGAACAATCAATCCTTGAAGAAGATAATGCAAATTTTCTGGAAAAGGCCTCAAGCATAAGCCGGTTTAGGTTTGACTTCATATATAAACATAGAAATGAAATTCAAGACGCTAGTAAAGACTTAAATGAGCAGCTTGATGAATTATAAGTTGTAATAGCCATTTTAGTCAATGTAGACATACCGATTAAAGAAGTCATGCCTTTGGATCAATTGAAGGAGAAATGGAACAACATATTCCAAGAGGTCATGCAAAAAGAAGATGATGAAAAGGATTTATTGTTGGATAGACTGATGGATATTAAAGAGGAGGTGAAAGCTGCTTGGAGGGAGTTGACCAAATTGAAAGATATGTAGGAATTCACCTCAGTAGAGTTTAAAAGAATCAAATTTGAAGACAACTGGGTCGATGGGCTTGATGTGGACATCCTTCAACAAGTGTTCTCCAACTATGATGAATATCTTCTTAAGAAAACAATGCAGGAGTGAGTTGGAAGAATTTTTTCTATTTTTGGCACATGACTTCCCTTTTTCTCTCCTAATTTACAAGGAATTGACATAGGTTGAACTTAAGGTTTTCATTAGCCAGTCTTGTCTCCTTCCTTGTGCATCATATTTTTCACAATAGGGCAATCAACCCTTTAATTGAGGATCAACCTTCTTCATGCACTTCTGGTTCCTTGATTAGTAGATCTAAATTTATGATTCAGAGAAATTTATGTGTAGCATGTCTATATGTAATTTTCAGCTCCATGTTGTAAAGGTCAGTTGATTGAAGTAGGATTAGCCACCTGATGATAGTAGGTAGAATTTTAGAGTTTTGAGCAAAGATGCTTTTTAAGTTCATGTTTAGATACACTTTTTATACAATTTTTATGTTGGAGTTGAACTTCTTGGATGAGGTTAATGAACCATAATCAGTCTATATGCCAGTGAGTTTGTTACGTATAAATGTTTCTTATTTTATGCAAATCATTAGGGGAAACCAGATTTTAAAGATTATTTCATTAAATTATCTATGAATGGAATTATTATGTCTATTGATCTATATTGTTGGCAACGAATGAGTAATTTGTTTTGAATCTTGAAGTATTTTCATGAATGGTGGTGATGGTTAAATTAAGTACTGTGAATTTATGCAATGGTATGGATTGTTATGTGGGTTACATCATGTTATGGTTTTGATCTATTAAGAAGCACTCATTGTTGTGAATATATGTCTAGATGCTAAGGAATTTTTTTCATATTTTACTGATATGTACCTTGATCTATCATTTTTCTATTTATTTAAACCCCCCCATTAAACATATATTGATGAATTTGATATAGTTCATGTTCCTGATTACCATAAAATCCCCCTTGAATATTATAGTTGCATTGGCCAATTGAGTGACATCAGCATAGTTGAGAACCAACTACTAGGACCTTGGAAGTTAGATTGCTATATATGTGTTATCTTTCTTTTTCAGGAGAAATAGAGTAGAAATATTCTATTTTATGTTGTTTGTGCTATTTTGACCATTAACATATTTGGCACTAGAAGGAGAGTTGAAGGAACAAGCTGGCTCAGATTGGGTCATTCTCACTTAAAAATTATGGGAGGATTCTCAGATCCTCTTTGAACCCTAAACCATTTGTAGAACTCCAAACCCCAGTTAGATATAGACCCCAAGCTCATAATTTTTTTATCCCACCATTCTCACCACCACTTACTCCACCTGGATTTCTGCCAAATCCATCTTTACCACCCCAGCAACCTAATCCACCCACACCACCACCGGTTTGACCAGTATCACCAATGGTTCAACTAGTATCACCACAACCTACTCAATCAATCCCACCAGCACCCATAGCTTACTTTGTAAATAACCCCTCTCCACTAGGGAATATTTCTGGTGGTATACATGATCTACCCAAAAATCTAGAAAGGTTTTGCCCTAAGTATATGCATGGAGAATCAAGAAGTGTCAAGGAATATATACAAGCATTCAAGGATGCCTGTACCCATGCTCAGGTAGCTCACTAGGATGTTGTATGTAGGTTGTTTCCCTATTGTTTGGGAGACATGGCATACAACTAGTATCTAAATCTACCCCATGGGTCTATTCTAAGTTGGGTAGATTTAGAAAATACCTTTATTAATCAGTTCAAGGTCTATGTAGACCCTGCCATCTTGTATCATCAATTTTCTACCATAAGAAATTAACATCATGAACCATTGTCATTATTCGACACTAGATTCCAAAGAATGTTCCATAGGTTATAGGACCCTTGCGTAGTGGCTAAAAATATTTCTATTCTGGCATATTTAAGAGTTGTTGATCCCTTGATTGGCTTATTATTGTAGAGAAATTATGTTGCCAATGAGATTGACTCTTTGTATAAAGTTTATCATCTAGCCAATAAATTGCAACAAAAAATAAGTCTACAATCAGGAAGTTTAGGAGGATTTCTTCCCCCTATGGGTTATCAGATGCCTAATCCACCTTTGTTCAATACAGTCCCAGGGATGTCCTACTCCCGATATGGACACATTTCTAAGTTACAAGCCCCACCTACCATGCATTTTTTTGCTAATGGCATTGAGGATTCTTCCCAGCAATCTCAAAACTACTAGCAGCAAGGGGGAGGGTCAACTCTTGTTCATTCTTCATTTGTAGGGAAGACTGTTCAACTAACCAATGAGGTGGAAACTCTCAAAAAGACTCTATCACAAATGTCCAACGACATGGCACAACTTAGATATAACCCCCCTCAGAACCAAAATTAGAATTACCAAAATCAGGGAGGTTATAACAACCAGGTTAGTTACTCTAATCATAATACAAATCAGAACACCAATAGGAACTTCTAGAACCAAAACTCCTCTAATTTTTTTTATCAAAATCAGAGGTCCAACAACAACAATAGGCAATGGAACACTAGAACCAAAAATGGGGGAGTACCCCATAATTATTAGTCTAGAGAAGATAAACCACACACTGCAAATGTTGCAGATCTAAATTTCATGACCAATTGATGTAGACTAAATGATATTGCAACACATTCTGAGGTCAATTACCTAGAGATGGAAAAGATGGTGAAGATTGCACAAGCTGATTCCCACCCTCCACAAGGAAATTCCAATCAAGATCGTGGGTGAGTAAACAATGTTATTACCTATTAGACCATTGAGGAACAATATCAATTTCTCATGCAGGGAGACAATGAACCAGAGGGAGATGTGTATGATGCCCAATCCTTCCAGTCCAAAGGTGGTCACTTCCTGAGAAATCAGAATAAGGGCCCATTCACTACATCTACACCTCCCAACAACATGGTATCACCTAATCAAAATGCAGATAATAACCCACCACCACCAAAGGGGCCTTTTGACTCATAAAAAAGGTAATCCACCTTATTTTCCTAAGTATCAAGTTAGGAATGATTAGGAGTTTGATTTCATTGTAGAGTTGTACAAACAAAAGACTTCACTATCATTCTTTGACATTATGAAGTGGTTCCCGACTCAATGGGAAGTTGTGTTGAAATTCTTGGAGGAGGCAGATCATTCAAAAGGTAAAGTGACTCCAACAAATGAGATGAATGTAACCATCTATAAAGGTAAGACCAGTACCCCACCTTTCCTTTTGAGTTTAAGAATCTTTGGAAAGAATCTGCACAACTGTCTGCTGAACTCCAGAGCATCGGGTAATGTTATGCCCTTTTCCATTTGTAAGAAGCTAGGATTAAGTCCTACTTAGACTAATAAGAAATTCATTTAGTTGGAAAAAACCAAGGTTAATGTGGTGGGAGAACTGAAAAATATGCATGTACAAGTTGGATCGGATCCAAGGATCCAAACTTACATAGATATCCAAGTGGTTGATATCCCAGAAACATATGGTATGCTCCTGAGTCAAGAACTAATGAAGAGTATTGGGGGATATTTGTTTTTGGATTTCTCTCACATGTGGCTGCCTTGGAAAGGGGTAGCAACACATATTAGAATTGAGAGTGAGCTTAGGCTCAAACACATGATTACTGAATATGATTCTCCCAATGAAGTAGCATACTTTGAGACTAAGATAGGATTCTATAAGAAGGAGGAAGTCATGACCTTCTCAATACTCAATTTTGATGAGGTACCACCTCTAGAATAGAATAACCCTATGATCTTGGTCAACCAACAAGATATAATAAAAAAATTGCAACAAGATAGGCTGGTATTGGGAGAAGAGGTTCATTTGTGTAGTTTGTTGCTTCCTAATTGGTGTAGGTTACATTATCAAAATCATTCTAAGTTGACATGTCAAACTTGTGTAGCTATCTTAAACCATATCTTCCAATCTCAACAAACTTGTCAAGATCAATCTCAAACACCCACCAATAAATTTCCATTTGAAGCTAAGGACACTACCATCCTCACTAGAACCAGTCTTTCTTAAGAGGAAGATCGCTCTTGATTTGAGCAGACTCAGGTTCCATACTCTAAATTCCAAGAGGAGATTGAGGTATCTCAGTATTTCTCCATTACAACCACCCCAATTACTCTTCCAATGCCTAAGGCATTGCTGAAAAATGAATTGGATTGTAACTTGATCCAAGAATTTGTTAAGGGAGTGATTCTTGAACAATATTTAAATATGTAATAATCTTTAAGTGAACCTTGCCCTCAGTCACCTTTAACTCTTGATAGCTAGCAATAGTCCGAGCCACCACCCATCTCAATCAAGTAATCCCCTGTTATCCAAAAAATAAAAGAACTCCCAACTAAAGATCAATTATGGAGTCTTAAATTTGATGGCTATAAATCCAAAGCAAGAAGTGGAGTAGGGATTGAACTAACCAACCTGAAAGGGAAGACTTACTTTGCATCTTATAGGTTGCAGTTTGGCTGCACAAACAATGTGGCTGAATATGAAGCACTTGCTCATAGACTTGTGTTTTCCCATCAAAAGTAGGTCACCGCTCTCATGGTGATGGGGGATTCTGAAGTTATTGTAAAATAGGTTTGCAAACAATATACTTGTCACAACAAAAGATTGGATGCATACAAAAATAGAATTTGGAATATAATTGAGTACTTTGACGCTTTTGGGATCACTCTGATTCCTAGAGAAACTAATCAGATTATAGATTCCCTCACCATTACTGCTAGCATCTTGGAGCCTATGCAAGACTCCAAGTTAAAAATATTTTCAATTGAATTAGTCTCAGTCCCAACTATCTTGGATAATGTCCAAAATTTGTAGGTATTCGATGATGACCAGCATATACTGGCCTTCTTGGAAAGTTCAGATGTCTTCAAAGGATAGATAATTGATGAATCTGAGAGAGATCAGGGAGATTGGGATCCTGAGAATGGTGACACTAAAGGGATACTGGAGTTGAAAATAAATAGTATTCCAAAGGGGATGGTAGCTTTAAAAAGGATATTTGACTTTGACCCATGGGCTCGTCAAAGGGTGCCCACAAAAAGTGATGGAGGGATGTATAAATCTGTTAACCTGACTCACTTAGGTCCCGAAAGGAATGTTCTCATAGGTAAGACTTCTATTGAAGAAATTAAGAAGAAGATAGTTAAAGTTTTGGAAGAGAACATTGCAGCCATTACTTGGGGATATGAAGACTTAAAGACCTTTGACACTTTGGTGATCACACATACCATACCTCTTAAGCCAGAAGCCAAGCCCTTTAATCAAAAGCAATGCTCGATCAATGCTTTGATTTAGCCCCTGATTCAGAAGGAGGTGAAAAAGCTGCTATTTGCAAGAATAATCTTCCCAGTTAGACATTCTACTTGGGTTACAAATTTAGTTCTTGTGCACAAGAAAAGTGGTGAAATCAGGTTATGTGTTGATTTCAGGAACCTAAATAAGGCTTTCAAGAAGGATAACTACCCACTGCCTTCTCTTGATGAGGTATCACAAAATGTCAATGGGTCCTAGATGATGTCAATTCTGGATGGCTATTCTGGGTATAATTAGGTGCTTGTTAGTCATGAGGATAGATTGAAAATTGCCTTCACCACCAAGTGTGGCACATTTGCCTATCGGAGGATGTCATTCAACCTTATCAACATTGGAGCAACCTTTCAGCATGCAATGGACGTAACATTCAAGGATTTAATAGGTAAGTGTATAATTATTTATGTGGATGAATTAACTATTTTCTCCAAGAACCAGGAAGACCATGCTGCAGATTTGGAAAAGGTCCTCAAAAAGTCTATAAGCTATGGTGTCTCCCTTAATCCAAAAAAGTGTGTGTTTGGAGTATCCGAAGGGAAACTCTTAGGCCATATAATATCAAAAGAGGGGATATCCATAGACCCTGATAGAGTAGAGGCCATCTTAAATCTAACAAGGCCAAGAAGTTGGAAATAAATGAGATCCTTCTTTTGGAAGGATTAATTTTGTCTGAAAATTTATAACAGGGTTTTCGGAAATCATCAAACCCCTCAAAGAGATGATGAAAAAAGATGCACAAATAGAATGGAGTAATGAGGCCAAATATGCTTTCTCATAGATTAAACAATCAATATATGGGGCACCTATCTTGAACAGCCCAGATTATCTAAACCCCTTCTATATCTATTGTTTCACGTATGACCATTCATGTGCAGCTATTTTAATGCAATGAAGAGGTGAGGGAGAGGAAAGGCCTATTTCCTTCATGAGATAATTGTTTAAGAATGCAAAAGTTAGGTACTTGCCCCTTGAGAAGCAGGCCTTTGAATTGGTCTGAGCAGTTAAAAAATTTAGGCATTACATTCTTTGGAGTCAGGTGATTGCCATAGTTCTTGATCCAGCTATGAAATCCCTCCTAATGCAAAGTGAATTGGGGGAAAGAAGAGGAAAGTGGATGGCTATTTTGCAAGACTTCGACTTATAAATTCATCCAATGAAACTAATCTGAGGGCAAGGTTTATCAAAGGAAATGGCGGATGTTGACAAGAATATCACATGTCAATAGTACACTATGCAGTCGTTCACCAAGGATCCTTCGTATATAGATTTGATCTTTTTCCTCCTCAACAACAGATGCCCAGAGGGGATGAATGCTACTTAGAGCAGAGAAATGAGGATGAAGAGTTCTCATTATATTCTCAAAGGGGAATCTATATACAAAATAAATTTTCAAGGAATTTACTTACGTTGTTTGGATCAGCAAGAGGCTAAGCACACCATTGCTGAGTTTCATGGAAGGCATGGTACAAGACATGGATCTGCAGATTCTTTGGCCCATCAAATTCTTAGATCAAGCTATTACTAGCCTTACATATTTTGGGATGCACACCAACATGTCAGGACATGTCATGTATGTCAGAACTCTACACCCAAGGAAATAAATCTAGCAATTCCTTTGCAACCAGTGTATGAGGTAAGACCGTTTGCTCAATGGACACTAGACTTTGTAGGTGTCATTAATCCAAACTCCTCTACATGTCAAAAGTTCATCCTAACCACAACTGACTACTACACAAGTTGGACCAAGGCTCAACCCTGCAAAAACAACACCACATAAGTGGTTATCAAGTTTCTAACTAAGAACATGACCACTAGGTTTGGAGTACCATTCACCCTAGTATGTGATAATGGCCCTGATTTCTCTTTAGTTGAATTTATTCAATGGGCTTATGAACATAAGATTATTTTGAAATATTCATCTAATTACTACCCTCAGGGAAATGGAGTGGATGAGTCCACTAATAAAAATTTGTTGGAGGTAATTAAAAAATTGTTAGAAAACAATCCTAGGGACTGGCACACCCAGTTGAGATTTTCCTTATGGGTAGATCGAACTCGAATCAAAGCTACCCTCAAAAATTCACCATTTAAATTCATCTACGGCCAAGACCCAATCTTCTCAATCCATTTGCAAATACCTGTCCTCAAGTTTATGCAGGAATTTTATAGAAAGAATGATAGGATCGAGGTCAGACTAACCAACTTGCTCAATATGGAAGAACAAAGAGATGCTTCTTTGCAGTAGTTCTCTAAACATCAAGTTGTCGTCAAATGCTGGTTTGACAAGAGGGCCAAGGTAAAGGCCTTTATGGTATCAGATCTTGTGCTACTATGGGACAAGGCTAAAGAGAAGAAGGGAGATCACCAAAATTTTGATAGGCTCTGGTTGGGTCCATATCAAATAGCTAAGATACTGGATGAGAATGATTTTTGGTTGAGTGCCTTGACAGGAGAACCTGTTCCATTACCCGTTAATGGTCAGTTTCTTAAGCATTACTTTGGCTCATGAGGGCCTGATTTTATGATTAACTGTAATATATTGTATCATATGTAATTAGTTCTTTCTTCTTCTTCTTTTTTCTTTGTTTCTTTTTATTTGTTTTTCTTTTATTTATTTTTTGTCTTGTTCATTGTGGATCTTCATGTCTATCCATTCCAAGAAAAGGGGTTGTTATTCAAAGTATGCTACAGGAACTAGGAGAGAAATTGATTTAGGTATTTTCAAGGAACATTTGTTGAAATATTTCATTCTAAAATCATGTATTATGACCACTCTAATGTTGGTTTGAAAATTTATTAAGGAAAAAGGTACATTGTGAATATCTCATGAATTATGATCGAAGTCTGTCACAAAATAGATAAAAATCTGCCTAAGTAAAATGCCTATTTATTTCAAGGGGGTTGTATCTCTGATTCAAGTGAAAAATATGACTCCCAAGACTTTCATGAAATTCATTGTAGTTCTCAACCCACATGTCAAATAAATTGCACCTAAGTATTAAGAAAATTTCATAAAGAGTTCCCACAAGTGAAGCCTAAGTAAAAAAAAGTTAAAAAAAAGAGAGAACGAAAACTCAATGCCAGGTGGGTGAATCAAGTATCTCTATCAGGGCTATGGACGCTTATCTGGCAATAGAGAAATTCTTTGAGAGAACTAGAGGTATCTTTTTCGGGGCTATGGACGCATGTCTGGCAGCGGAGAAATGCACAAGATTTCATTGCACGACAGTTGAAGGACTCAACCTATGTAGCTTGGATCTTAGGTGTAGTTTTTTAGGAGTGGAGAAAGTGTCTATAAAGAAGGATGCACCATATACACACAAATGCAAATTTAGAATAGTTCACAAGCACATACATCTGAGATTCCAGTTCAACCTTATTCTATATATCTGATCTTATTCAAGTTAACATGATGCATAAACTAGAACGTTTTGGGTGAATAAATTCTTCAGTGCATTGAAAATGGGTAAACAATTTTCCCAGCTGATTCACCATTTGTTATGCCTTGCATAACCCACCCATCTTTTGTCTTGGTCAAAATGGGTCCCCCTCTTTTGTTTTCTATCCTTGGGTCTTTTTGAACAAAGCTTTTGGAGTTGTTGTTTTTCTCTAATCTTTGTTTTTTTTTTGGTTGTTCTAGCAGAACCTGAACCGGAATTGAATTTTGACTTGGAACTAATTTAAGTCTACCTTTCTAACTCAGTTCCATCTCCGATCCTACTAGTTTCTTCATTTTGTCTTTTTCATCCTTGTTGTTTTGTTTGCCCTTTTGCGGTGCCGAAGCCGAAATGGATATCAAACTTAGAAATTTTTGAAGTTACAAGTTTGGTTCCCATCTCGTCTGTGCCTCCACCATTGTCCTTGTTTTGTTTTGTCTCAGAGTTGGTGATTCCAATCCTGTTTCTGGTTGCACCATTTTTCTTTGTTTGTTTCCTTTGTTCCTTTGTCTTTGCCAGAATCGAAACTAGAACCAGAATCAAGCTTGGAACTTTACAAAGTTCCTTGACCAATCCTGATCCCGATTTTGATCCCGCTTCCTTGTTTTTTTCACCACTCTACTTTAGTCGCACAATAGTTTTGTGCATGTTCCCACCGTGATTCCGCATCCTTCCTACCACATTAATGGCATCAATTACAGGTACCTCACACATATGAAATTGGAAATTAACCTTAATTAAGGTTAACTCGCTGGTTATTATTTATTTTTTAACAAGTAATATCAAACCAAAGTTGAGGTAGAGCATTTGGGAGCATGATTCAATTGGAGGTCAAGCATTTGCTCATGGATTCACATCAAGAGTCGGCTTGGTGAATTTCATTTCAAGGTAGGGTTTCTTTTCTTTGTTTCCTTTGTTGTTGTCATTGTGTTTGTTTCGTATGCCATTCTTTGCAGGGTTCGTGACTTTTTCGTTTGAATCCTTGTTTGTTTTGCTTTGCTTTTATTTTATTTTTTTTGTTTGTTTTCTTCATCTTTAGTTCTTTCTCTATTTTGTTTACTTACTATTTGTCGTTTTCTCAATTTTTTTTTATTTTCAATGGTCATTTTCGCATTTTATTTGTGCCCGTACCATTGTTCTCTTGGTTTTAGGGCATCACATTCATCTTCTATGTGGTTTCATGGTGTTCTTTGATCCATTTCTTTACCTACTGATCCTTTTAGCATGTTGACTCGTTGATTTTGATTAGGGTTAAATTATGCCCTAATTTCTTAAGTCAAAGGTTTTAATAAACTAGAGTTTTTGTGCATCCTTGTTAGTTTTAAAATTGTGCCCTAGTTTCTATTTTTCCCCTCGATCATATGGGGGATGGGTTAGTACTACCATTTTAGGCCTCCTTGGCTTATCTGATGACCTTGTGCTAAGATCATAATTTCATTCGCTCTACTGTTGAACCTTTGAATGATACGTAATGTTTCATCTTATCTGAAGTCGGATCCAGGAATGATTTTGTTCGTAAACCTTTAGTTGTAATGAATGTCGGATCCATCTCTGAGCCTGCTTCTAATGAATTATAAATTATCAAAATATATTTCACTTTTTTGGAAGCGGAAGTGGAATGGGATGTGGATTTGGAACTTCTACATGTATCGGGTCCGATTTTTCATTTCGATCCTAGTCCCAATTACCATTCTGACTCCGTCTTCGATCCCGCTATATGTTTTTTTATGAGTCTAATGTCCATTTTGGTCTTGACCCTAACAGTGCTTCAAAGCCTTCCATGGGTGTTATTCTTCCTAGTCCGGCCTCCAGTGAGTATGTAATTTTGACTAGGTATGAAGTAAGTATACGAAAGGTGAGATCTCTAACCTGGTTTTTTATACTTCTTATGGATCTTATATTGGGTTTTGATTCAGAAATTAATAAATTTCAAGAGCATCAAGTGAGGCTTCTCAAAGGAGTCAACCTACGGAGACTTCAAAACTAGGAGCAAAGCCTAAAAATATTAAGCCAGAACAACTCCCTTATACCTTGAAGTATAAGCATCAGGGTCCTACCATCACTACTAGTAAGGTGGATTCTAATTGGGTGGATATAGCTAATACCAACCTGGGCCCATTCCATTGCAAGGAGTTGTAATTGCAAATGTTTGTTGAAGAGGTAATAGGGAGGACCCAAATATTTGTTGAATCTGGTTTGGTGCATGTTACTATATTTCCTCCATCAGTTCAATGTCCTGAATTAATAATCACAGTAGCTGGAGCCTATAATCCTACTACTAGAAAGTGTGTGGATTCATAGGGCAATGTCATCATTGATCTATCTCCAAAAATGTTTCATTTCATGTTCAATGTGCCCACTCCACAGAATCCTAGGAAACTCAATGAGGAAGAGGCCTTGAAAATATATAGTAATCATAAGGAGGCCAACAAAACACATTTGAATAACAAATGGATGAGAGCTGAGAAAAAGTCTCTAGTTAAGCTTTCGGATAAGCCTAAAAGGGTAGAATTCTACAAGGAGATTAGGGACATTATAATGATTCTATCCAAAGTGTTTGGGAAAAGGGATGCTCTTCACTTTAAGGAATGGATGTTTCCTTTCATTCAGACTATCCTAGATGGCAGGCAAGAATTTGATTGGCTCGTGATTGTGTTTGAATGCATTCACAACCAAATAATTAGAGTGAGAAAAACTAAAAGTTTCTTCATGACCTCTAATGTGATTTATGTAGCATGAAGAAGAGGCATCTTTCCTGGATTAAATAGAGTGGGGATTTTGGGAGAAGTTGAAGGACATAATAAGGTGCGGAATTATTATGATCAAATCACCTTGCAGACTTCTGAACTACATTACAGAAGGGTTAATGACAGATTTTTATATTTCATTATTAACCAGCTCACAGGGGATGCAGGATATAGATTGAGTCAAGAAGCCATGCCATTTATTACAGAGTGGGTATGTTGGTTTATCCAATACCCCAAGTTTACCTATTTTAGATTGGTTGGATTTGATGGTCACCCTCACCTACTCCCTAGATGCTACAGTAACATGATTGTTTTAATGGAATTCATTTATCAAGCCTTGGGGGTTAACTCCAAATTTTCTATAAAACATAAGCCTAGTTGTCATAAGTTCCCCATGAAGTTAGGTGAATATAGTTGTCCACACCTTTTGGAATCCAAGGTAGTTTGCAATGATTTGATGCACCTGAAGTTGAGCTTGTATACTACTAGGAATAATTATGATCCTAAAAGGAAGAGGATTTCTTTGCTTGCTTCTTTTTTTGATAAACACTTCAATTTATTAGAGGACTTTTGGAGTGATCTTCAAGATGAGTATGACTTGAGGAAAAGAAATTATGAAAGGTTGTCTATCCCACTCATGGTGGAGTATGGGGTCAATGTGGACAGTCCTAAAACATTATCAGATGATGGTGTGGTTTTGGATCCCCAATATGAGTCACAAAATATAGGCACCAAGAGCTTGGATCCTATAGATTGGGATGCAGAGGAGTCCACAAATATCAAAAAGATAGTCAGGCCAGTATTGGATAGAAGCATTCAATGGGTTGTGCTCAGAACCAAGGAACCTAAGGCTCAAAATTCCAAGAAGAGGAAGGGTGTAGGTACCACTCAAGGGTATAAGAGGATGAAAATAATAATTCCTCCTAAGGATCCATGGGAGATCTTCCCTCTTGATATAGAAGAGTTTAAACTTGAAGTTCCTGCTCAAGGTCTACCTAAAACACGTGAGGAGGAAATCCCAATAGGACCTGGCACCTCAACATCACTTGTAGGTGAGTCATCTACTCAATCCCCTCCTACAAAAAAACCAAGTGAAGAAATTCCTAGGGGAACTCTCCATAAGGAAGCTAAAACTTTGAAGGGAAAGGGTCTTGAGCTTGAATTTCATGACATTGATACAGACTCTGAGAATACTCTTTCTGACAAAGAGACACTGGTGGAGACACCTCTTGATGAAATTGAGGATGTAGGAGTTGAACATGTTTTGACAAAGGAGGACCAATGGAAGTTGTTTGAAGAGGCAAAGAAGGAATCGGATGCCAAGGCACAAGCTGAAGCATTGGAAAAACAATAGGAATTAGAAGCCAAGGCACAAGCTGGTGAATTGGATCAACATAAGGAAAAGGATGCATTATCCAAACAAAAGGAAATGGAAGCAAAAGCCCAAGCTGATGCATTACTCCAGCAACAAAAAATAGAGGCCAAATAGAAAGCTGATGAGTTGGCCAAGAAACAACAACAAAAGGAGTAGGAGCTCTGAATAAAGGAGGAGAATGACAAGTTAGAAATGATGCAAAAGATCCATGATCTTGAAGAAGAAAAGGCTAGACAAAGAAGAGAAAAGGAAGCCCTTGAGGCTAAATTTAATTTTTTTGAAGAGGACTATAAGAAAAGGGAAGAAGAAGAATGCTTACAAAAGGAAAAAGAGGCTGAAGAGCTTGCTAAGAAACAACAAAAGGAAAAGGAAGCATGGGGCAATCTCAAATACTTGGTTAGACAGAGATATCAATTGCTTGAAGAAAAGAGGTTAGAGGAAGAACATTTGAAGAAGGAACATGAGATAAAAGGTTACAAGAGTAGAAGGATAATGAAGAGGTCGAGAGGGTTGCACAAGTGAACCCAGAAAAGGAGCAATAGAATGTGCAAGAAGTTTCTTCTTTGCATAAAGCTACCATGTTACAACCATTATCTTTTGCTACAACTACCTCATTATCTTTTGCTACAACTACCTCTTCCATAGCACAAGTAGTCACTACTCCCAATGCTCCTACATGGCTGAAACTTGATCTGGAGAAGAAATAAATAGTTCAACCTTAGCCTCTCAACTGGGATGAAATGATGAAGGAGATAGAAAACGAGAGACCTAAGAAAAAGGTCAGGGTTCTACATTCTACCAAACTTATGGATGTAGGAGAAATCATTGCAAAATGTGCAATTCCAATGGTAGATAAGAACAAGGAAGACTTGCAAGTTATTGATTACCAATTGAGCATCGTCAACCTAGGGAGGCCTAAAAGGAATCAATAAATGAATCTCATTGATATTGTAGCTTCCTCCACAAAGTCCAAGATGATCAAGGATAAACAAAGAAAGGATGATCTTAAGGCTCAATTGGATCAATTGCATAGATTTTTAAAAGATGTTTCCACTCCCATGTCCCAACAAGATTCTGCCTTGGAAACTGTAGTCTTACTCAACAAAAGAGAAGTTGGTGATTTAGTACAAATGAGGAGTAAGTCTGGGATGTTGGATAGATGGATTGACAAGCTTAATCAGGAAGTGGATGAAGTGTTGGTAAATAGTTTTGGCATTCATGGAGGAGTACTAGAGTTCATAGAAGAAATGAATTAGTATGTTGAAGTCCTATGGAAGTAGGAAGAAGAATATAGGGGATATATTCATAAGTTGAAGGACATTAGCAAGTTGCCAAAATCAGCTCTCCTAGAACAATCAGTCATTGAAGAAGATAATGTAGATTTTTTGGAAAAGGCCTCAAGCATAATCTGGTTTAGGTCTGACTTCATATATAAACATAGAAATGAAGTTCAAGATGCTAGTAAAGACTTAAATGAGTAGCTTGATGAATTAGAAGCTGTAATAGCCATTTTAGTCAATGTAGACATACCGGTTAAAGAAGGCATGCCTTTGGATCAATTGAAGGAGAAATGGAACAACAAATTCCAGGAGGTCATGCAAAAAGAAGATGATGGAGAGGATTTATTTTTGGATATAATGATGGATATTAAAGAGGAGGTGAAAGCTTCTCGGAGGGAGTTGACCAAACTGAAAGATATGTAGGAATTCACCTCAGCAGAGTTTAAAAGAATCAAATTTGAAGATAGTTGGGTCAATGGGTCTGATGTGGACATCCTTCAACATGTGTTCTCCAACTATGATGAATATATTCTTGAGAAAACAATGCAAGAGTGAGTTGGCAGAAAAATGTTCTATTTTTGGCACATGACTTCCCCTTTTCTCTCCTACTTTATAGGGATTTGACATAGGTTGAACTAAAGGTTTTCATTAGCCAGTCCTGTCTCCTTCCTTGGGCGTCAGATTTTGCACAACAGGGAAATCAACCCTTGAATTGAGGATCAACCTTCTATATGTACTTTTGAGCTCCATGTTGTAAAGGTCGACTGATTGAAGTAGGATTAGCCACTTGATGATAGCAGATAGAATTTAAGATCTTTGAGCAAAGACACTTTTTAAAGTTCATGTTTAGATACATTTTTTATATAGTTTTCATGTTGGAGTTGAAATTGTTGGATGAGGTTAATGAACCATAATCAGTCTGTATTCCAGTGAGTTTTTTGTTCATAAATGTTTCATATTTGATGTAAATCAATAGGGGAAACCAGATTTTAAAGATTATCTCATTAAATTATCTATGAATGGAATTATTATATGTCTGATGATCTATATTGTTGGAAATGAATGAGTAATCTATTTTTAATCTTGAATTATTTTGATGAATGGTTGTGATGGTTAAATTAAGTATTGTGAATGTATGTAATGGTATGGGATTATTCTGTGGGTTGCATCATGTTATGGTTTTCATCTATTAAGAAGCACTCATTGTTGAGAATATATGTCTGGATGCTAAGGAACTTTTTTCATATTTTACTGATCTATGCCTTGATCTATCATTTTTTTGTTTATTTAAACCCCCCCATTAAACATAGATTGATGAATTCGATACATTTCATGTTCTTGATTACCATCAAAGGCCCCTTTGAATATTATAGTTGCATTGGCCAATTGAGTGACATCAACATAGTTGAGAACCAGCTACTAGGACCTTGGAAGTTAGATTTCTATATATATGTTATCTTTCTTTTTCATGAGAAATAGAGTATAGATATTCTATTTTATGTTGTTTGTGTTCTATTTTCACCATCAATAGGTACTATAGCTTTTGTTCCATACAAAATAGTGAAGGGGAAGTGTCAATAGCTCTTTTGGGAGTGATTATGTTGGCCCAAAGATCATTGTACAACTTCCTGTGCCAAGCTCGTTGATTGGAGTCTGCCATCTTACACATGATCATGAAAATGTTCTTATTAGATGATTAAGCTTGTTTGTTACCTTGTGGATAGTAATTTGAAGAGTGGTACAAGGTGATGTTGTAATCAAAACAAAATTCTACTAACTCCTCTGATCAGAAGCTTGTAGAATTTTTAGTCATGATCTTTCATGGTACCTCGAAGTGTGTATGATGTTTTCTTTGAGAAGGTCACACACAACTTCAGATGTAGCTTGCTTGGTAGGAATTTCCTCAACCCATTTTTTGAAATAATATATTTCTATAAGGATGTAAACATTGCCCTTACTAGAATGTAGATTGACTGGACCTATGAAGTCTATTCCCCATTGCTAAAATTGAGCATCTATGATTACCAGCTTGAGTGGGATGGCTACCAATTTAATTTTTTCAACAAATTGTTGGCACATTTGGCATCTATGCACCCAATTGTATATGTTGTGAAAAAATTTGGCTAGTAGAACAGTGCCTGAAGGATTTTGAATGTAGTAACCCTTGATGAGAAGTGGATGTGTGTGTGAATATGTGGACTAATTAAAAGGATAAACAAACACAACAATGTGACATTATATTAAAAAAATCAAAGTTAAAATATAAACAAACTCTCAACAACAATAGTTTCTTCAAAGACGTCCCATTATCATCTATCTCCAAGGATTGATTGTAAGTTGGCTCTCAATTGGTGTAAGCAATAGTTTGGTAGAATGACACCTTAGAGAACGAGATTATGTAACATGCATTTCTATTGCTAAATGATATGAGATGATTAAGCTAAGATATGAAACTAAGATGTTACAAAAAATAAGATGCTATGCTCAAGAAAATAAGATTTCTAAATGCTAAATAAATGCAACTATAATGCTCATTCTATATTTGCTAGATCTCATATCCTTTTCAACGCACAAAGAGGTTGTATTTATAGAGTTTTGGAGGCAAAAACCTAGTTGGAAAATATTGACAGTTGAAAACAAGCTTGTTAAGATGAACGATGAAAGATTTGGGAAGTTGAGAAAAATATGGAAGACAGCAAAAAAGATGGGAAATGTTTCCTCCTACACAACCTTTTCCATTCAAAAATGAAGAAAAATTGTCATTTGTGCATTTTAGTTATGAGGAGTTAGTTGGTAGCTGAGGACAAATTCAAAATTAAATACTTAAGTTATTTAATTATTTGTGACAATGAATTTAGAAGTTTCCATAATTAAATAATTAATATTTAATTATGTGTGAGAGATGAAAAAGGAATTTAATTAAATATTTACAATATTTAAATATATGTGAAGTGAGGAAAGTGTTTAATTAAATATTTAGGATATTTAATTAAATGTGGAGTGAAGAATTAGAAATAATGGATTTGGAAGAATATTCTTTTATTTGAATTTAAAATTCAAACCTATGATAATTAATATAAATAAATTATAAAATTTATTTAATTAATTAAGAGGAAGATGGAAAATGGTAATAATTAAATAAACTTATTTATTTAATTAAATTAGAAGAATTAGAAAGTGAACGATATAAATAAATAATTAAATTTATTTATATGTAGATGAATTTAGAAGATTAATTAAATAATTCATATTTAATTAATTATCAGGCTTGATCTAATGTGACCATTTTGAGATGTATACATTTTTCCCCTCTTTGAAGTGATGTGTTTTATGCATTGCTTCAAAGAAAAATTCCGATAATGAAGATTTTGCCCCTGACTTTGAAAAATTGACTGATGATGCTATATGCCCCCTCAGGAGATAAATTGTGAGTTTGACGATATTGATGATGATTTGAAGATTTTGAATGATTTGACGTTGCTTCACCAATTTATCTCCCGAAATAGCATCTCACGTGATGAAAAATGAAAATAACTCAACCTTATTTACCCCCTTAAAAGGTGGAAAAAGGTAAAAGGTAAAGGTCATTGTCATTTGAACAATTTTATTTGGTGAAAACAAAGCTTAGCTCTCGAGAGGAGAAAGTGAGATGTCGATCCATTATGAGTGCCAAAAATTCGAGTGGGTTCAATGACATCAATGACCAGTAGGATATGGACCTCTGATAGGATCATACAACCCTTCTTTGTGAATTTTTGATGAATTTCACTTGAATTTTTGAATTTTTTAGAAATTTGAAAATATATTTTAGTGCATCAATTTGTGTTTTAGCGCATGTGAGTCATCATTTAGCACATAGGTTAGGTAGAATCATGCATATAGGTTAGCACATCCAAGCCATAGAATAGTACATTTAGCTGATAGATTAGCGCATTGATTGATTTAGCACATAGGGTTGATAGATTAGCGCATTGGTTTGAAGCTCATGCATAGGATGATCATTTAGCTCATAGATTGAGGGCTTTAGCGTATTTTCCTGATAGAGTAGCACATACAAAATATTAGCGCTTTTAGCCTCTATTTTAGCACATTCATCGATAAACTAGCGCATTTTCTTATTTAGCGCATAGATAATTTGTTTTAGCGCATCCATGAAATTTAGTTGATTTTGAAATTTTGAAGAATTATTGATGATTGCTTGATGTTTGTTGCTATATTAGACAATTGATTTGATGAATTTGAGTAGCATCAAGGATAGACTGACTTGATTTTGATAAAGATTTGATAAAAAAATTCTTGTGTTGAAAACAAATAGTAAAATGATTGTTTTGATTCTGATAAATTTGCTTTCTGAAATAAAAAATAAATAGTAAAGATGATGATGTGAGTTGATTTGGCTGTTAAATTTGTCTTCATGCCTGATGAAAAAAAAATTGTAGAGATGATAAATTTGTCTTCCTTCTTGAAGAACAAGTAGTAAAGTCATTATTTGATACTGATATTTTGCTAATGTTGATTTGATTTTGATGGTTCCGATAAATTTTTTCTCATGTTTGAAAAAAAATAGTAATGATTGATTTGCTTCTGATAAATTTTCTTTCCAAAATGAAAAACAAATAGTAATGATATGATTTGACATGATTGTTTGATTTTTTGATTGATTGATGATCTAATTGATTGATATGGATATGGTGTATAGGAGTATTTTAAAATCCTCCAGATCAGAGAGAGGTTTCTTCCCACATGGGAGATGATTCTCATATTGTCCCAACTAGAGCTTGGGGTTATTGCTAGTTATGGTTTGGGTTTGCTTCTAAGGATACCGCAGTATAGGGTCAATAGGGCATTGTTGACCGCTTTAGTTGAGCGATGGCATAGTGAGCATAATAATTTTCACTTGCCCACATGAGAGATCACAGTTACTCCTGAGGATGTCTAGAGGATTCTAGGGATCCCCGTAGTCAATGACATTATGCTCTATGACCACAAGGAGATTGGGGGTACCAAGGAACTACAAAGAGTATTTCAGGACCCACACATTTGCGGTTATGAGATCCCTTGGAGGGAGATGGTCTAGGGTTATGCTACACTTCTCTCAATTTTGGTTGGCTTCATTGGTGGCTTCCTATGTCTCGACCATAGGTAAAAGGGACTATCAGTTGGTTGGGGTTGGGTATTGGAGGACATGATCCTTCATCAGACTAGATATGCATGGGGTTTGTGTATGTTAACCCATTTATACCATGATCTTCATTAGGTGGTATATACATATGGGAAGAGTATATCTTCCAAGGTGACACTACTATAGATTTGGGCATGGGAATATATTGCCATAACCCACCCCTTTATAGAGAGAGATCATCCCATTAGGCACCCATATGTTTCTGCGTACACAGGTCCACTTGTCCAGCCTAAGCTAGGCAAGTTGGAGTACTAGTGGTGGGTAATCAACGAAATGGATACAGTTATTTGGAGGCCCTATGTTGATTGTGAGGCCTGGGATGGGGATGAAATTGAGATATTGTATTGCGACATATCTAGATATATGTCTGGGAAGACCCCTTTAATCATTGAGCGATTTTTGGTTATGAGGGTTCTCAGACAGTTTGGTGGAGTACAGGTCATTCCACAGGGCATTTCCCATTATGCCAGGAAATAAGAGGATGTGGTAGAGTGGGGTCCATTTATCCCCTATGAGGCAACTAGGGCAGATTTATAGGTTTACAGTCAGATTTTTGGGTGTATAGGCCAGATATTTTGGATGCTCAGATGATAGAGGAGTATGTTACATACTTCCATACTCATCTATTTCTGAGGCTAACTAGTCCTGATGAGCCTGCCCTATTATTAGATGGTTCAAAATTATAGAGATCATAGAGGAAGCCGTAGACATAGGCAGAGGTAGGGGCACAGGAAGAGTAGCCTGTCGTAGGAGGAGGAGAGAATGTGGGTGGCGGTGTGGCCATGGAAATTGATAAAGATGAGGGGGAGGAGGATAGTGATGATGATGATGATAATGATGGGGATCACGGGGGTGGTGGGCAGAGATTATTCTTCGATGTCCCATTCAGTATCAAGCCTAGGACAGTGAGATTAGTGGAGCAGCCAACGGTAGGCCCTTCACATATTACCATCAGGGTGCCATCATGAGATCAACAAGGACGGATTGATACCTTGAATACATAGGTACAAGCTCTTCAAAGCCATCTAGCACAGGCTTAGGAAACCATTTCATAGTTATAGGTATAGATGGCACTACCACCACTCCCAGACCCATAGATAGCCTAGCTAATGGTAGAGAGGGATAGCTTCAAATAGAGGTGCCTACAGGCAGAGGGGATAGCAAAGAGACTGTTGAGGTTAGTACAGGGTGCCTCTATTAGAGAGGTTTTTGCAAAGGGACTAGAGACTGCCAAAGAGTGTGAGTTCTATCAGATGAGATATCATGAGGTAGTTCCCTCTAAGCAGTGGGTAGCCTATACCCAGTCAGGCACCAGGTCTTGCACCCACTCATGCAGTCACACCAGGAGTGCCACCAGGAGTGTTGGTCAGCCTGTCATATTAGAGATAGGGGGCACCAGTGGCAGAGATGCAACAAGACCTACTACCTCTGATGGCAGCAACAGTCATGGCCCCCACATAGATGATCCCCATTGATGGTTATGTATACACCATTTTTGCCACTTTTTACTTATCTCTTTTAGACATTTGATATCATTGTATTCTTGTATATTTATTTTGATGAGATTTATAGGATATCCAATGGTGGTTTTGATATGCATGTTTCTTTGATTATGCTATGATGGATGTTTATGTATGCATTTTTACTTCTATATGCCATGTTTCTTATGATTATGCATGTTTATGGATAATGATTTTTTTATGGTGTTATCTCTCGTATGAGGATTGTGATGATTTTTATGAATTTTATATGATGAATATACCAAACATGTATTATGATGAATGATGAAAATGAAATTTGAATTATTTTTATGATGAATTGATTATGGATGCAATTGATGCATTTTATTCTTTTCAATGTATTTTTACGAAAATGATGTAATGATATGGATGTGTTAAATGCAAAAATGAAAAATGAATGAAATGAAATTAATGAGTTGAAATGATGATAAATTATTGAATGATGTCATGAAAAATTATTTTAATATGAATGATGTAAAAACATGATATGCAAATATGATATGAAAATGATGAGATGAGAGATGATGTGAAAATGATTTTCGAAAGATGATATGAAAATGATGTATGAAAAATAATGATGATCTATAAGAATGTGAAAATGATAATATGAAAGTGATGAAATAATATGAAAAGTGATATGAAAATGAAAATGAAATGATATTTAAAAAATGATGTGAAAATATGATAATGAATGATTGATAAAATGATGTGAATAATGAAAATGATAATGATATGAATATGAATATGAAATGAAAATGAATCCTAAATGATATGAATGTATTGGTAAAAATGATAATGATAATGAACTGATATGCAAAGATGTGAAAATGGTATGAGTCTAATACTGATAATGATATGACATGGAAAATGATAATATGCAAATGATAATGCAAAGATGGTAATGCAAAAAAAGAGGATGCAAAATTATAATGCAACTAATAATGATAATGAAATGAATGAAAATGGTATGAGAGTGGATATTAAATGATATGAAATTAATGGTAAAAATGATAATGAAAATGAAATGATATGCAATAAATGATCATGACAATGATAACTCAAATGATAATGCAAGATGATATAATGAAATAAATGATTGATAAAATGGCATGAAAATGATATGATAATGATATGAAAGTGATAATGAAAATGATGTAAAAATGAAATACAAAGGATGATATGAAAATGATATGCAACTAATGATGATATGAAGATGAAAAAAATGATTTTTCCAATCTCCAAGTGTACTCAATCTTTATTTCAAAAGAGATGTGTATCTTTTCCAACCTCCAAAAATCTATTATACAACCGCAAAAATGAATGCAATCTATAGGAATCATGTAGTCCTAAAAATGAATTACACACTGTTGTCATTCTGTGAACCAATTTTATGCTCAATTATCATCATTGAGCTTTTTGATATGTTTGAAAGTTAGTACAAGCATCAAAGGGGATATTTGCACTGATGATGACTTGAGTACAATTTTCATGATGTTTGATATAGCAATTTAATACAAGCATCGAGGTATAATTGAACCAAGATGACCTAGGTATTGCTTGCATTAATAGATAGAAGTTAATCCTTTTCCTATGCAAATCCTGAAATGTCATCAATGATCATTTTGAAAATCATGTCTCGTGACAAATTTGCAAAGTAATAATGATTAACTTCTAGACAACAATCAAAGAAAAATCATATTCTTTCCTCATGACTCTAGTTTAGTACATCATTGAGTCACTCTAGAGATATGATGTCATCAAATTTCAAAACAATAGTTCAACTTATGCTTTAAGTTTTCCAATCATTTTATTCTAATTAACATCATCCAGTTTGGTTTAGTTTCATGTGTGACATGTTTGATAGCTGCTTTGACTAGGCTTGATTGGATATTTTATTGTTGATATGATATTCTGATACTTGATGCATGTTGTTGTTTGTCTGCCAAAAAGTTCAAAATCTGACTGCCCCCAATGAGTTTGCACCTTGACTCCCAATTATACACAACCTATTGTTAGGAATATAAAAGATGATTATCAAGCCATGATGAAATCCTTGTTGTCTCAAGGAAATTTTGTGCTCATGATGCTAATATGATGGCCAGTTATGGATTCGATGTTGATAAAAATGGCTATGAATGAATGATGCAGGATGTAACCTAATAGATGGGAGAGCCAACTAAATCACAAGCAACGCATGTTTTCCATGTTTTCACTATTTATTTTTATTGCACTTTTTCAGATTTTTTGATTTTTTTGTTGTTACCAAGATGCCTATTTGCCAGGTTTTCATCAAGGCAATGATTTTTTTTGTATTTTCTCTTTTTTGATTTTTTTTGCATCTTTTTCTTTTTTGATTTTTTTGTTTATCAAAAGGATTCCTGTTTGATAGGTTTTCACCCTGATGATAATTTTTTTAGGGCATTTTCTAATTTTTATGGATTTTTCCATGACTTTTTATGCTATTTTTGTATTTTCTAAACATAGAACTTCTTCAGATGGATGTTGTTGGTTGGATCTTCAAGAAGGTCCCCTTCTGGCATAGATAGATGATATGCCCCTGAACCATATGTTGCAATGATGATGAATGGACCTAGCCAATTGGGCTCAAACTTTCCCTTCTTCTCTCGATCTTGTTTGTTGTGAGGTTTTTCTTTGAGGACCAAGTCACCCACTTGAAATGTGCATGGTATGACTCTATGATTGTAGCTATGGGACATAACTTGTTGATAACCCTTCAAGTGATTGGCTGCATTTTGTCATCTCTCATCAAGTAGCTCCAGTTCTCGCAGTCTTGAAACTCTATAATCCTCATCAGTTATGAATCCCTTCAGTGAGACTCGAAGCAAGGAAATCTTAACTTCTAGTGGGAAGATTTATTTTGTTCCATAAACCAAGGCATATGGGGTGGCACCTATTGGCGTGTGGATGCTGGTTCTATATGCCCACAAAGCTAGATTTAACTAGACATACCAATCACGACCAACATCATTCACTGTCTTCTTCAGGATCTTCATAATTGTCTTGTTTGAAGCTTCTACTTGGCCATTCCCCTATGGATAATAAGGTGTAGATAACCTATGTTAGATGTGAAATCTTTCACAAAGTTTATCAACATCTTGATTCTTAAAAGGTCTTCCATTATCTATGATAATGGAGGTGGGAATACCATACAGACATATGATATAATTCAAGATGAAAGATGAAATTTGTTTTTCGGTGACTGTTGTTAATGGAAAAACTTCAATCCACATAGTAAAGTACTCGGTGGCTATGATTATGAACTTGTGTTCATTTGATGAAGACGGGTGAATTTTTCCAAATAGATCTAGTCCCCACTAAGCGAAAAGCCATGTTGTAGTGAAGGGTTGTAGTTCCTAAGCAGGAGCGTGGATGAGATTTCCATGAATCTGACATTTCAGACATTTCTTCACAAAGGTGAATGATTCATTTTCCATGGTTGGCCAATAGTAACCCATTCTAACAAGTTTCTTAGCCAAAGTTAGTCCACTTGAATGAGTCTCACAAATACCACCATGAACCTCTTGTAAGGACTTTTTAGATTCATCATGTTCGATACATTTGAGGGTACCATAAAGACCACATCAGTATAATATATTGGTGATTAGGGTATAGTGAGAAGATAATCATATGAAGTTTCTTTTCTAATTCTAGAAAAAATTTGGAGGTAAGATAGTATCTTTCAAATAGGCATAGATTTTTCTATATAAGGGGGAATCAAAACCAGTCCGGTGATAAATGATTTGGGTTTCAGGATTTTCATAGGTAGGAGAAAACAATTGTTCCACCAGGAATTCATATTGAGTTTGGCTCTCTGATAATTGTAGTAGAGATACAAATGTACCCATGGCATTTGCAGCTTTGTTGTCGAACCGCAATATTTGTATGAACTTGATATCAACAAACTACTTCTTGAAATCATCTACCATGTTTTTGTAAGGCATTAACTTTTCATGTTTAGTCTAATAGTCATTATTTATTTGATTAATGACAAGTTGTGAATCACCAAAAACTTGTAGCTTTGTGATCTTCAAGTCCAATGCTATTCTTATTCCAATTAGCAGTGCTTCATACTCGACTATGTTGTTAGTACAAGGAAACATCAACCGATAAGACTTTGGAATGGTATGTCCCTAAGGTGTGAAAAAAATAATGCCTTCCCTCGAGCCATGTTGTGTGTAGGACCCATCAAAATAAAGTGTCCATGATTGCTTGATCGATTATGAACACATCGACATCAGGAAATTCAATGTGCATTGGATGGTTTGTTTATAGAGGTGACTCTGCCAACTGATCAACTATTACCTTCCCTTTTATTTCCTTTCGATCCACATAGTGAATGTCGAACTCACTTAGTATCATTACCCATTTAGCTAATCTTCTAGTTAAGGTTGCTTTGCTTAGAAGATAGTTCAAGGGATCAATTTTAGCCACAAGTTTGACTATATGAGCTAACATATAGTGACACAACTTTTGGGAAGCAAACACTACTACCAAGCAAGCCTTTTCAATGAAAGTGTAATTTAGTTCATGGCTTGTCAATGTCTTTTTGATGTAATATACTGCTCCTTCTTTGCCCGTTTTGTCTTTTTGTGCCAATAATGCCCCCCAGGGATACTTTTGTGGTAGAAATATACAATATGAATGGTTCGCTTGCACTGGTGGGATCAATACTAGTGGGATCATTAGATAATGCTTGATCTGATCAAATTTTGCTTCACACTTGTCTTCTCATTTGAACGGGACATTTTTATGCAAGAGATGTGTGAACGACAAAATCTTGTCTGCTAGTTGTGTGATGAACCTCCTGATGGATTGTAATCATCCTTGTAATGACCACATTTGAATGATGTTCCTTAGTGGTGGAATTTCTAAGATGGCTTGGCCCTTCATTGGATCCACTTTGATTCCTTTTTCAGATATAATATAGCCTAGGAGCTTTCCGGAATTTACCCCAAAGACACATTTCTTGGGATTGAGTCTGACTCTAAATTTTTCCATTTTTATAAAAATATTAGATAAGATATCTAGATGTCCCTCTCTTGTTTTTGATTTATCTAATAGATCATCTACATAATCCTCCATGAATCTTTGCATCATGTCATGAAAAATTGTACTCATTACTCGTTGATATGTTGCTCCTACATTTTTTCGTCTGAACGACATTACATTACAACAATATGTACCCCAGGGAAATGTGAATGTGGTCTTATCTTGATCTTCAAGTAAAATTTTTATCTGATTATACCCAAAAGATCCATCCATCAGCGAATACATGGCATGCCCAACTATCAAATCCACAATTGTGTCAATCTTCGGTAGAGGGAAATCATCTTTTGGCCACGCTTTATTTAAATCCCTAAAATCTATACAGATTCAAATTCTTGCATCTGGTTTTGACATAGGTGCAATATTGGAGATCCATTCTACATAGTCAATAGAACAAATGAATCCTACATCAAACAACTTCTTTAATTCCTCTTTGCTAGCAATGCAATATGTGGGTGCATCTTTCTGAGTTTTTATTTCACAGGTTTTTCCCTTGGCATGATGGAAAAATGGTGCATGATAATATTTGGATCCAATCCAGGCATATCTATGTATGACCATGCAAAATTGATTTGATTATCCTTTATGAATTATGTGAATTTTGGGACTTCTTCCTCCATCAATGATGCAGCAAGTTGCAGGATTTTTGGTTGTTCTGCAATGCCTCTATTGATTGCTTTTGTTGGTTCTATCAAAATAAAAGATCTTTCCTGATAGTTCTTAGGGAGAGTGTCAAGTTTCCCATATTCTAGTGCCTTTGAAAGTTTTTCACCTTCAGATACACTCTTTATTTTTCTCTTTTCATGATCTAATACTTTCATTTTTAGGTTTTCACCATTAGATCCATCTTTTATATTGTTAATTTTGTAGCTGAAAAAATTGGCACTCTCCTGAATGATATTTTGATCCTGTGATTCACTGGTGGAACCTATTTCTAGGTTGGATGAACAAATAAAATTTACAATGGTTTTTTCATCAAAGAAGGTTGGGATATTAATTGGTTCAATTTTTTCCCAGTCAATGAGCTCAGGATGGACCAAGGGTAATGGATCATCCGGTTGGGTAAGGTCACTGGTTGTTAAGGTCATGACATGGTTATCATTCTCTCTATGGGGAAGATATATGATGGTATCCTCTTATTGAATATCCATCTCACTTTGAATCCAATCATTATCACTCGAGTCATGGTCTCTTTGAAGTACGTAGTCAAGTGGAGGCCTTGAACTTTCCCCTTGTGTGAGCATGGGTGTATATTTTTCTATAACATCCACCTATTTTTCCCTCCATAATTCATCATTATAAATGGTATCACATTCACACTCATTGGAATCATTGTGAGAATTGTCCTACAATCTCATAATTGTCTCAACTATCTCTTCATTTGATTTCTTTTGGACCACTTCATTTGCATCTTCACCATATCCAAGTCTGATTTTATCTTTTAGATGTGTTATTTTCAGTTGGATAGGTTCAAAAATTCCTTCTTTTCTCTTGCCTATGGGGTCTTTTCCTTCATAACCCATTCATTGCATTATTGTATAGCCCTTACCATATTGCTTAGCAGGTAACTTGATATGCTGGATAGATTCATCTTCATCTTTATAAAGCCAATTGAGAATAACTCTATCTTCCTTAGTTTCTTGAGTGTTAGCCTTGATAAATTTCCCATCAAACATGGTGATGGGGACTAAATTTTGTGATCCTGATGTGGAAGCCGCTACAACTTATTGTGAAGATACTATAGGTTGACCATGTGACCTTGAGGAGAAAGGTAGGTTAGAGAGACATAGTGAATACTCTCCCACCCCATTATCCTTTAATTACAGCTTTGTGCCGAAATTATTTATCAATTCCCTTGTTTGATCACTGTGTTTTGAAGCAGAAATAGCCAGAGCCTCTCTATTATGTGGGACAAAGGTGTCTTGAGTTTCTCTAAGGTTAGAAAAAAATTGACTGTTGTTATGATCCACTCGTATGGTTATTTCTTGTCCATCATAAGGAAATTTTAGACATTGATGGTAAGTTGACTGAACCGCTTGCATCTCATGGATCCATGGGTGACCCAAAAGTATGTTATAAGATAAGTCTCGATCTAGAACCTGACAAAAAGTGTTCTTTACAATAGGTCCCACTCTGATAGGTAGCATGATGAGACCCTTAGAAGATCGTTCTTTATCATCATATGATTTTATTTTTATTTTTCTCCTCAGATCAATGGACTCTTTAGAATACCCCTGTTGAACTCAAGGGAACACTGAAAGGGGGGTGAATCAGTGTTCAACACTATTTAAACTTCATCCATTCAAAACATGAAACAATTTTGACATTGCATTAAAGAAAAGATGTATGAATTGAAAGTAAACATTCATAACATCATGACACACATATTTTTGCTAGGAAACCTTGTTAGGGGGAAAACCATGGTGGAGGTTAATCCATAATTTGAGTACTCAAATATAGTTGTTTACAAAAGGAATGCACTTGCATTCAGGCACACTGCCTAGAGCTCACTGCTCAAAAAGGAAAGGGCTTACTACCTACAAAATTTAGATTAAGACCATATGAAGGATGAACTGAGATAATAGCATCTAATCATGCCAGGTAATAGTTTCGGTGAAGCTCATAGATGTGATTCTAGATCTACTTTCTGACTATACACTTCGCTCTACCCTAATCTGCTCTTTTCTACTCTTTGCATCACTTATGATCAAATTCGTACTACTACAGTGTTGGATCTCGCAATTCGCACATATATTCACACAAATTCATATTCACACATCTTACTTACACACGTAAATGATAACAACAACCTCTTATATATATCCGTGATCAAAGACTTATTCATCCAACAATTGGCTTTATAAACCATTAAGTTACATTTAACTTGTCGGCCAGATCCATCACAAAATCTTTATGTGCATCCTCCAAAGTCAGTTAAGACAAAGAGAGGACCCAAATAACACTTAATCCAAAATGAAGAATTATAATTAATTACATCTTATACATCTATGATTTCTATCTTTGTTGGGTCAACCTTCTAGCATAGATAATTAACAAATTAGTGCATTGTATCTCCTAGATCACTTACCAGTGAATGCACATGAAAACCAAGATACTACAAGCCTCGAAAAACCTTCCTCTGAGATCCATAACCCAAAATATTTTTCCGGTGGGATGATTAGATCAAATTTTATGCCTTTAGCCAGATCCCTTGTTCTTTACTCTGTTCTATCACTAGGAGCCAAAATTGTGTTGCTCATTCAAATGCAATACTTGAGTTGCATGAATTGGGTTGCCATCAATGAAAACACCTACAATCCAATCTCCTCAGCCATTTTCCAATAATCTCCCCCTTTGGAATTGATGGCAACACTTAGTGAAAAATGACTAAGTGTCAGAATCATTATAGGTATACTGCCAAAATATTTGCTACACTTTCTCCCCCTGAGATTTATAAGGCATTTTTCATTGCATTCCCTACCCCTTTGACATCAATGACAAAGCATGGATTCCATATGCCAAAAAAAGGTGACAAAGCACATATATGCTTACATTTCTTCTCCTTTGATAAAAAATTGCAAAAACTTGAAGATAATTTTCTTCTATCTTTAGAAAATTATCCTATTGTTTTTCTTTACTTCCGAAAGAAACTTCTTCTAGCCATCAATTGCAATTCTAATGTTAATAATCAAGCTATTGTTCTTGGAAGTCTTGTTGATAATCTCAATGAGAGATTTAGGAATTGTGATTGCTTCTTCCATTTTTTCACCATTCTTCAGAATTTCCACCATTTGCTCCAGCCTGCATTCAATTAAATCTCTTACCTTCCAAAAGGTGTCTACAAGAACATTCTTGGAAAGTTGAATTTTTTTTTGTGATGTCTATAACTCCCGAATTCTCCTCTCGATAATGCCATCTGGATCCTGAGACATGTCAAAGATTTTTCCAATGTCATTCAGTTCTATCTCAATCTAATCGAACTTCTCCTTGTAATTTCTAACTGCATGGGGCCAACAAATGCAATAGTTGTAGATGCATGTGGCTGAGTTAATGCATTGCCTCAACTCATTCATTTTCTTCATTAGCTTGGCAAGGGATAGTTTGAATTATTCCTTCAGGTGAGAGATAACTTCACCTTCTTCTTTGATTTTTTCTTTAGAGCCCATTGATTCTTTGCTATACTCAATCATCTGTTTGGGTAGAATGCCCTTCAGTATTTCCAATCTTATCTTACAGTGCTCAATATGAGCATTTAGAACTTCCAGAATCAAGTATTGATTGTATGATGGTTTGATTGACCATATTATTGCAATTTTTTGCATGCCACCTACATTTTGGATAAGCTGATGTAGCTTTTCTTTCAATAGATCTTCATCTTCCTCACTACTTTTTCAAGAATGAAATCAATTTCCAGTGGATTCTCAAGTTCTTCGTCAGATTCTTCATCCAAAATTTCCACAATTTATTTTTCTTTCCCTTTCCCCTCAATCCTAGGAACTTTACTTTCCAGAGGGTCGTATTCAATAATCTCATATCCTCTTTTGCTTCCTCTATCAATGCTACTGGAGGAGGAACCAACTTACATTGTTCTTACCAAAGGGGAAATATTGACCAATCCACACTTTACAAGAAAATTCTTATAGAAACTTTCAAATTACAAATCCCAGTTAGACAAAATCTTAGAATAAGATTAATTTTGCGTGCATACCAGTTTGTCTAATGTCCATGCTACATTGTCAATTTTTGGCAACAAATTCAAAAAATACATAACCAAACATATAATTAGAGTGTCAAACCTGAATGGATACCCTGACTCCTTTGTCAGTTGAACATTATCCATCATCTAATCTTTTAAAAATCTCCATAGGTCAAAGTCATGACCTTCAATTATCATTTTATGAGCAATGTATATTGCGCCAGCTGATGTAGCTCCTTCTCGATTTTTGTAGAATATTTTATAGGTTATGTCATGTGAAATGTACTTTGTAATGGGATTCTTTATTGTTTCTATCAGAAGATCTCTCTAATCTCCAATTATTCTAGTTAGGGTTTTGACCTCTTTGTTCCAAATAGATTTCTTCCTAGGAACATCACCGACTTTGCAAAAACCAGTTAATTTCTCAATTACCTCTTTTGAGATGAAGTAAGGTTTGTCCAAAGTTAAAACATCACCATGTAATCTTCTTAATATGAATTTTAATAATTCCACATTATCAAGGTACAAAAACTTATTCCACCTATCTAAATTTCCATGCTTGGCTTCACTCAATTGTTTTAATTCATTGGGTAGAAAAAAATTCCTAATAGA